>ML428178.1:44059-84016 GCA_005239525.1 Nicotiana knightiana
ATCCCTTTGTAGTAACTAGCCCCTAGCTAATTTCTACACACCTCAAGTTAACTCTAACTTGACCAATACGTACCTATTACAATTGCTTCTATGAAAGCTGAAAGATACAATATTAAAAACTCCTACTACAATCAACTAGACTCAATAATCAATCAGATGGAACTGGTTCTTCTAGTTGAACTGTAGCCTTTGCATCGCACAATGGTTCTGCTAGCAAAAATAACTCTGGGAATTTTGCTTTCAGACTTTGATTCACTTCAGCTTTGTGCGTGTTTTTTTTCAGCAAAAATACATCAAGTATTTATAGAGTCAGTCGCTTAGCTTGTCTTCCAATTCTAGTTCAACTCTAATTGGGTGAACCACTTCGAACCAAACTCAACTTCCTTTCTTTTGTTACTTTCCTTGCTGAATTCGACTTCAATTAATCGGATCAGTTTGCAACCTTTTCACATTAGGAGACAATCTCTTGGTTCATTGATATTTCATATTCAAAACATCTCCTAAGCATATACGGTTCATGTGCCAGCTAGTCAGTCCAAGATGTGTGCTCTGATGGACCTGGTTCAACTGGTCAACCATTTTTAAATCTTCAAAACTATGCAGTGAAATGGGTCAACACTATAGAAATGGTATGATCCAATATGTGTATGAATTCCTGCTTGCATACTGTTTCGTTCAGATTATAGAAATCATGTCTATAGGATTTAAAACTGTTCGGATTATAGAAAATCATGTCCATAGGATTTAAAACTGTTTAGATTATAGAAATCATGCCTATAGGATCTAAAACCGGATCAAGTTATAGAATACACGCCTGAATCTATTTAATTGTTATTTATGCCTGTTTACTGTGTTGTTATCCTCATTAGAAAACATGCCTATAGGATTAAAATGAATAATTTTGGGCTTGTTTCTGTGACTAGTCACTGTTTACTATCGCATAAAAACACCTAGATACCATGCTGGTAGGCTTAATCATATTATGCTAAAATCAGTGGGCAAACTCTGTAGGTTCTAATAATCGCATTAAGAAACTGGTTTTTCATCACATAGATATCCTGCCTATAGGATTTTGCAATTAACAAAGCCTGTTAATGCTAATCAGTTTGGGTGCATTTGTTGTTTAGATGCGAAGGCCAATTTGAGCCCATACATGTTTCTATTTGAAAGTTCTAACTATTTTTGTATGTCGCCTAGTTTTCTCCTTTTGAGCAACCTAAGTTAAGGTCTAGAACCACCCTGAAATAGAGGTCCAAATGCCTCTTGCTGGACCATAGGAATGGGAAGGGTAGTGCACGCATAGGGTACGACTTAGAATTGATTAGAGCGCTTTAGGTAAATAACTTAAATATAGTAATTGGGTAGCAGGAGATGATAGTTTGTGCCCGCTGAATAATATGAGTAACACCCCGTCTTGAGGGAGTTACAAAGTATTATTTATGTTGCACAGGGTGATCCTTTAGGCTAAAAAACTTAGGACCCCCCCCCCCCTTTTCTGTTTCAAATAAATCACTTATTTCATTTGTCCAAATTGCTTCCTTCCCCTTAGACTAGTTCATATGATTTGAATCGGCCGGGACCCACTGTTATGGACCTCGGGGAGTGCCTAACGCCTTCTCCTCGAGGTAATTTGAGCCCTTACCCGAGCTTTGGTGACGCAAACTAGTAAACCCGAGTCATTTGCAAATAGTGCCCTAACGCACCTTAATCCGTTAGGTGGCGACTCTCTCTTTTAATAACCCTTCCTTTTAAAAGAGTTGTCAATGTCGAAACCTGATTTCGCGAGAAAAAAGGGGTCGACACTATACTATCGCGCGTTATATATGCCTGTTATACCTTCCCTCCCATTTTAAGTTCAAATACAGAGTGGTTATTCACTAAGCTATAACTTAACGGACAAACATGCCCTTAAGGTATAGCACGGTGAATAACCGCGCTATATATAAAATGTTTTCTAGTCTTTTTTACCTATTTTGGTCGCAGAGTCCAAAAAACCACAATTAGATTTCGGACTCGAGCAAAACAACAAGCAAGAGGTAGAACAAGTGTTAGCAAAGTCAAAAAAGACATGTAAGGATAGACTAACACATGTAAGAGTAGATTAACAATAAGCATTAAAACATGATATGAAAATTCAACTAAAGGCATGGAAAGAGTCTAAATAACTTAAACCGGTCAATACCACATATAACTCGTGTACCCATCCGTCACCTTGCGTACACGGCCTTCACATAATACAAATAACACAATTAATCATAATTCTTAAAGGGTAGTTCACCCACACAAAGTTAGCCTCAACTAGGCTAAGTCAACCCTCGGAAATAGATTTTTTCCTAAAATTCGCCTCCACACGGCTCAAATCTAACCAAAATTGGCTTAATATCATCAAACAGTGCAACAAAAAATAATTACAATAGATAAAGCTATGATCTTTACACTTTTCTCAAAAAGTCAACCCATGGCTAGGGGCGGATTTAGGGGGCGGAAGGGTGTTCACCCGAACTCCCTTTGCAGAAACATTACACTGTATATGTAAGGAAAAATCTATTTTTTACTTCTATATAATATCTTTTGAATCCCGTTGACACCCAAAAATCATAGCTTAGTTTTCAAGAGATTTCAAAACCTTTGTAAGGTCATTGGATCTATTCTCACTACCTACAACCCTTTTAACTTTTTCCTTTTTTGAACCCTCTTGGTGGTAATCCTGTTTCCGCCACTGCCCCTGGCCCGTCCGATCAAACCCGTATCCAAAGATAGATTCCGACTACCGATAACCACATGAGTCTATATATGTGATTAGTTTCAAAATTCGAGTCCAAATCGATTCTCAAAACTCAAATTCTTATTTTTCAAAAACTTGACGAAATTTTCCAATTTTTCTCTTTGATTCACATAAATTTGATGTCAGATCTAAGATATAATCATGAAATATAGTTGTAAATTGATTAGAATCACTTACCCAATGATTCTATATGAAAATTCCCTCTACAAATCGCCTTCTACCGAGTCTAGGGTTCTAAAAATGTGAGAAATTAGACTAAATCCCAACTTTCTAGCCCTTATGTCCAGCTGAAGATGTCGCATTTGTGATACATAGTTCGCATTTGCGAACCCTCGAAATTGTGGACCAAAGATCGCATTTGTCAACCCTGATAGCCTCAACAAATGTCGCAATTGCGAAGGGGTAAGTCGCAATTGCGACATCAGACCACCCCCTGTCACCTTCGCAATTGCGAAGCCGGTGCTCGCAATTGCGATAACAGAGCACCAAAACACTAGCAATTTCATTTTAAGTTCAAATCATTTCGAAACGCGTCCGAAACTCATCTGAGTCCTCAGGGATCCAAACCAAGCATCCACACAAGTGTAAAAAGTCTAACAACATTATATGAACTCGTTCGCGCAATCAAAATACAAAAATAACATCTAGAACTACGAATCGAACACCAAAAATGCATGAATTTTAAAGTAAAGTTCAAGAACTACTAGAATTACAACTAAGCGTCTGAATCATATCAATTCAACTCCAAATGATACTAAATTTTGAAGACAAGCTCTAAATAGCATACGTACGTATTCCAAGTCCCAAAAATAAATTCAAACCCGGTAGCTAAAATTCAACCTACGATCAAACTTCTAAACTTCAAATTGCCAATTTTCAGCAAAACAACACAAATCAACCTACAGACTTCCGAATTCGATTTCGATACAAAACTGTCGGAGCCCTCAAAACACCATTTCAGGATCGTTTTCCCAAAGGTCAACCATTGGTCCACATTTCTAACTGAAGCTTCTAAGTCAATAACCAAAGTGTTTAAATCAATCCGAAATCTTCCCAGAATGAAACCAATCAACCCCGTAAATCATAAAACCATAAACACACATGTGTGAAGCATCAAAAGGGAAAATGAGATGCAAATACAAATGACCGGTGATACGCTCAAATTATACCTAAATAAATGGTGTAAGGCGGTCGATGTCAAATATAATAACTCAACTAGGTTGGGGTCTAATCCCACAGGGAATAGGTGTGAAAATTACTTGAATAGTGTGAAACTTGACTTAGGTCGTAATCCTACTTTGTTAGCTTAAAAGAGACTGTTGTAATTATGTGTAATAAAGAAAACTATTTTTTGTGAGAATGTAATTAATTTGATTAAGGAAACCAAGGTTGTGTCCCATCAATGGAATGTAATGCTATCGGTGTTAATATGATATATTTCTAATGGAAGGTCCTTTGATATGTAAATGGTTTCTAAATGACTGCCCAATATTTTCCAATAGTTAGGTAGTATTTTCTCTTTATTATTTTCCCAAATATAAAAGAGTTACAATTAAGAATAACCAATTTATGCCAAATAGAACCCACTTATTCCTAAGCGATTCTATTAAATAAGGTTTAAAGATATGAGTTTTTGTTATTCAATTCTACCAAACCCTAACCCATTTTTCCAAGTAAAGATAGAGTGAAATGGCATTAGTCAATGTTGCAACCACCAACATTATATGAAGCATGAGAAATGAATAAATATCAACCAATCATCATATATATATATATATATATATATATATGATGATTGGTTGATATTTATTCATTTCTCATGCTTCATATAATGTTGGTGGTTGCAACATTGACTAATGCCATTTCACTCTATCTTTACTTGGAAAAATGGGTTAGGGTTTGGTAGAATTGAATAACAAAAACTCATATCTTTAAACCTTATTTAATAGAATCGCTTAGGAATAAGTGGGTTCTATTTGGCATAAATTGGTTATTCTTAATTGTAACTCTTTTATATTTGGGAAAATAATAAAGAGAAAATACTACCTAACTATTGGAAAATATTGGGCAGTCATTTAGAAACCATTTACATATCAAAGGACCTTCCATTAGAAATATATCATATTAACACCGATAGCATTACATTCCATTGATGGGACACAACCTTGGTTTCCTTAATCAAATTAATTACATTCTCACAAAAAATAGTTTTCTTTATTACACATAATTACAACAGTCTCTTTTAAGCTAACAAAGTAGGATTACGACCTAAGTCAAGTTTCACACTATTCAAGTAATTTTCACACCTATTCCCTGTGGGATTAGACCCCAACCTAGTTGAGTTATTATATTTGACATCGACCGCCTTACACCATTTATTTAGGTATAATTTGAGCGTATCACCGGTCATTTGTATTTGCATCTCATTTTCCCTTTTGATGCTTCACACATGTGTGTTTATGGTTTTATGATTTACGGGGTTGATTGGTTTCATTCTGGGAAGATTTCGGATTGATTTAAACACTTTGGTTATTGACTTAGAAGCTTCAGTTAGAAATGTGGACCAATGGTTGACCTTTGGGAAAACGATCCTGAAATGGTGTTTTGAGGGCTCCGACAGTTTTGTATCGAAATCGAATTCGGAAGTCTGTAGGTTGATTTGTGTTGTTTTGCTGAAAATTGGCAATTTGAAGTTTAGAAGTTTGATCGTAGGTTGAATTTTAGCTACCGGGTTTGAATTTATTTTTGGGACTTGGAATACGTACGTATGCTATTTAGAGCTTGTCTTCAAAATTTAGTATCATTTGGAGTTGAATTGATATGATTCAGACGCTTANATTAGTCAATGTTGCAACCACCAACATTATATGAAGCATGAGAAATGAACAAATATCAACCAACCATTATATATATATATATATATATATATGTATATGTATATTAAATGGTAAACACCCATTAACATTACACCCATTTAGGGTCCACAACCTTAGTGCTTAAAACTAGCTACTCATACTAGAATCCAAGAACAAAGCAATAAATAAAGTCATAAAGCTTACAAAGATACAAGATTCTCTCTTCAAAAGCTTCCAAATAATGGTGTATTCAATGCTCTCGATGTAGCCTCTTTTTCAGACAAGATGTCCCACAAAAATCCTAGTTAATCTATTTATAATGGACTAAGAGTCAGATCAAATTTTGACAAGAATACCCCTACAGATCACATCTGCGATCGCAGAATGGGTCGCAGATCCGTTATGCGGTCCGCATAAATGCAAATCCACTGCATAGTTGCACGCCCAGTTGTTCATCGCAGATCCGTTATACGGTCCGCGTGTTGATTATGCGATCGCAGACTATGCCACAAAATTGCTCTCTCAGAATCCTTTCTTGCACTTATACGGTCATTATGCGGTCCAAACAAGTGTTATGCGACCGCATAATAGATCGCTTGTTCCTTTCTCAGAAACTGGAACAGCTGCTTCATTCAGCGGTAGGTTTGCGGCCCGCACATCACTTTTGTTATCGCAAACTTGCCGTATTTCTGCCCTTCTATGTTTTTGTCATCTTTCGTGTTCTTGGTTCTTCAAGTTTGGTATACTGCAAAACACCAAAACTAAATAAGAAATAACTAAAAATTCTTTAAAAGACAAGCGAAAGTCTATGTAATTGCTACACCCCATGTTTTCGTACGTGAAAGTACGCCATAAGTAAATTGATGGAAGTTCGAAAAATGAGATGTTACATCCCGCATTTTCGTATGTTAAAGTTTCGTCGTAAGTTAATCGACGTAAGTTTGGGAATGAGATTTTTTTGAGGTTATAAGAATTATACTATTTCAAACAAGTGATGAGTAAATTCGTGAAGGTGAGAGAGGAAGCAAGTCAAAGAAAATGAATTTCTGTCCAAGTTTGGCATGTTGGGATAAAATCCAGGCCGAGCATTAATGTCACGACCCAAATCTTAATCTAGGTCGCGATGGCGCCCAACGTCGATTTTAGGCTAGCCACCTTATTAGCCTAGTGAGTCCCATTAAATTTTATAAAACTTTATTAACGATACTTGAGTTCTTGTCGCGAGCATGAAAGAATCACAAGCATCAAAGGCAATTTAACTGAAATGACCAAAAGTTAAGTTTTAAAAAGTTACATGTCCAAAAGAATAGTCTATCAATGTGTGTGCCAGGAACTGGTGTCACAAGTATACAGGCATCTAGTAGAAGGAAATCAAGAGAATACATCTATCCTATTGTCTGAGAGGATGTAGATAGAATAACAAAAAGGGGAAGACTCCAACGTGCTGCTAAACGACATCAAGGGAAGCAGCTCACCGTGGAATCCCTAAATCTCGAGGAGTCAAGAACGTGCTCCGGGCTCACAACTAGATGTACCTGCCTCAGAACCTGTACAATTAAGTACAGAAGCGTAGCATGAGTACATAAAAATCATATACTCAGTAAGTATCCAGTATAATCTCGAAGAAGTAGTCACGAGAAGTCGAATTGACACTGACTAGGGCCAAAAATATTTATTCAATTATAAGGCTAAGCATGAATATCAAAGTTGAATGACAATAAAAACAAGAAATGACAAGTCTTTCCATAAGTACATTTAGGTGCCCACTCCTGTTAAACAGATTACAAATTTATTCTTCAAGGCCTTTTTAACAGTTTGAAAATCATAGGAAATACCAAGCAAATTAACATGCGCACAATATGTCAAGGACGTACGGCTTGAACCAACAGAAAAGTAAATGTGCACTACCGAAATGTCGAACGGCGCGAACCATAGATGCATCTATTAACCTGCCAAGGTGAACGGCCCGCTCCCATGAGAGTAGTGGAGGATGTCACCCGCTCGTGGAATATAATTGCGAAGCGGTTTCACATAAATATAGCACATTCTTCTCAGTTCATTTTTCAAATTAATGAGTTACTTGAAACCTTTAAATTCTCAAGATGTTGATGTAAACATTCACCCAACGAAGACCATGCATATAATCAATTAGCAATGTTCACAAGGCATGGTGTAAGCCTAAACTACCCGGACATAACAAGAATAATCACTACACACGGACCCTCGCCACCTAGTATGTACGTAGTCCCCCACAACCGTTCATATAATAAATTATTTCACCTGTGGGAACAATTCCCTCTTACAAGGTTAGAAAGGAGACTTACCTCTATCAAGCCTACTTTTCGATTCAAGAATGAGCTCAAACCTCCAAATTTGACGCCCGACAACTCGAAGCTAGCCAAACATTACATAAAATAGTCAATCTATGCTCGCAAGTTCATAATTCTACCGTTTAAGTGATTACCCAAGCCAATTTGTAAGATTCTAAAAATTCACCCCCGGGCCCACATGCTCGGATTTCAGAAATTCTTAAAAGAAAATTGTTACCCATACCCTAAGGATCAATAATATATTATCTTTAGTAGATTCCATAACAAATTTTGTGGTTAAATCCCATTTTTATCAAAACCCTAAGTTTTTACCCTAAACCCATAATTTTCACTAATCTTTGTGTGTTATACCCAAAAACTAAGTAATAACCTCATATTAAGTAGGAAATACGTTACCTCAAGATGCTAAGTTGAAACCTCTATTTTTGAGCTCCTAATCGCCCAAAGTGTGATAAATGCTCTCAAATGAGCCTAAGTCCCGATTCAAAACGACCTTACTACCTCCAGCGGTTTTGCACCTGTGGCGAGTGGATCGCACCTGTAGTCCCCCTTCTACGGACCAAGGTCCGCACCTGCGGAAAGAGGAGGGGTTGGCATGGATCGCACCTACGGAAAGAGTCCCGCACCTGCCGCTCCGCTTCTGCGAAGAAGGGTCCGCATCTGCGGATCCTGGGCACCCCCTCTCGACGGCCGAATCTGCAAGGCTTCAACTTCACCTGCGGTCTCGCACCTGCAGCTGGCCTACCGCAGGTGCGGTCGCACCAGACCTAGTGCACCAACAGCTCTTTTGAGCTAGGACTCACCTCGCGCGACGTCCGAATAACATCCGAGGCCCCGTTTCAATATACCAACAAGTTATAAATCGTAAAACGGACTTGATCGAACCTACGGAACTCCCGAAACAACATTAAATCTAAGAATCGTACCCTAAAACAAACTAAATTCAACTTAAAAACTTTAAGTTCTTGGATTCACTTCCAATACGCCGAAACGTACTTATACTACTCGGAATGACACCAAATTTTGTGAGCAAGTCATAAATGACACTACGGAACTATTCCCAGTCTCAAAATTCTGTTCGGACCTCGATAACACCAAAACACGCTCCAAACCTCAATTTTTGAACTTCAAGAATCATATTTCGCTATTTGGTGCCAAAACGCATCCGGGTCATCCAAAACTCGTTCCGAACCTACGCCCAAGTCCGAAATCATCATACGAACCTATTGGAACCTTCAAATCCTGATTCCGAGGTCGTTTACTAAAAATACTTACCAAAGTCAAACTTGGCCTTTAAGGCCACCCTTAAGGAACTAAGTGTTCCAATTCCAACCCAAACTCATCCAAATTCCCGAACCAACAATACCCGCAAGTCATCAATCAATTAAATCAAGTACAAGAAGTCTGATATAGGGGCATGGGGTTCGAGAAAGCAAAACAACCGGTCGGGCCGTTACATTCTCCACCTCTTAAACAAACGTTCGTCCTCGAACGGGTCTAGAATCATACCTGAAATGCTGAATAAGTGAGGATATCTTCTCTGCATGTCCTCCTCGGACTCCCAAATCGCCTCCTCGACTGGTTAGTCCCCCACTGGACCCTCACGGTGGAAACCCTCTTAGACCTCAACTGGCGCTCCTACCTATCAATAATAGCAATGGGCTCCTCCTCATAGCCCAACCTCTGGTCTAGCTGAATGATACTGAAGTCCAACACATGAGACAAATCGACGTGGTACTTCTTGAGCATAGATACATTGAAAACTTGAAGAATACCTGATAAGCTGGGAGGTAGAGCAAGCTCATAAGCAACCTTTCCAACTCGTCCCATTACCTCGAATGGGCCTATAAACCTTGGGCTCAACTTGCCTTTCTTCCCGAACCTCATAATACCCTTCATCGGCGAGACTTTCAAGAGAACTTTCTCACCGACCATGAACGATAGATCACGCGCCTTCTGATCCGCGTAACTCTTCTGTCTGGACTGTGCTGTGAGAAGCCTCTCCTGAATCAACTTTACCTTCTCCAAGGCATCCTTTACCAAGTCAGTGCCATATAGCTTAGCTTGCCAGGCTCAAACCACCTGATGGGCGAACGGTATCGCCGACCATATAAAGCCTCAAATGGGGCTATCTCAATGCTGGACTGATAGTTACTGTTGTATGCAAACTCCTCCAAGGGCAAGAACTGGTCCTACTGCCCCCCAAAGTCAATCACACATGCCCTGAGCATGTCCTCCAATATCTGAATTGTCCACTCTAACTGCCCGTCGGTCTGAGGATGAAATGATGTGCTGAGCTCTACACGGGTGCTCAACTCACTCTGCACGGCCCTCCAGAAATGTGAGGTGAACTGAGGACCTCTATCTAATATGATGGATACAGGCACACCGTGCAACCGGACTACCTCCCGAATGTAGATCTGAGCCAACCTCTCCGAAGTATAATTAGTATCCACAGGAACGAAGTGTGCTTAGTTGGTCAACATGTCTACAATAACCCAAACCGCATCAAACTTCCGCAAGGTCCGCGGCAACCCGACTACAAAGTCTATAGTGATGCACTCCCATTTCTACTCAGGTATAGGCATCTGCTGGAGTAGGCCTCCTGGCCTCTGGTGCTCATACTTAACCTGTTGGCAGTTTAGACATTTAGCCACATACTCCACTATGTCTTTCTTCATCCGCCGCCACCAGTAGTGCTGCCTCAGGTCACGATACATCTTCGTAGCACCTGCATGAATAGAATACCTTGAACTGTGTGCCTCCTCTAGAATCCTCTCCCTCAGGCCATCAACATTAGGAACACATAGGCGACCCTGAAGTCGAAGGACACCATCCTCGCCAATAATCCTTGGTACCACCTGTAGTACCGTCTCTCTGAGAACTTCCAAGTGCGGATCATCGAACTGCCGAGCCTTGATTTGCCCCAATAATGAAGACTGAGCAACAACACATGCAAGAACTCAGTTGGGCTCTGAAATGTCTAGCCTCACAAATCTGTTAGCTGAGGATTGAATTTCCAAGGCTAGTGGCCTCTCCTCCGCTGAAATGAATGTGAGGCTACACATACTCTCCACCTTCCTGCTTAAGGTGTCTGCAACCACATTCGCCTTCCCGGGATGATAAAGAATGGTGATGTCATAATCCTTCAGTAACTCAAGCCACCTACGCTGCCTCAAATTAAGGTCCCTTTGCTTGAACAGGTACTAGGAGTTGCGGTGGTCTGTATAAACCTCACAAGACACTCCATACAAGTAATGCCTCCAAATCTTAAGAGCATGAACAATCGCTGCTAACTCCAAATCGTGCACGGGTAGTTCTTCTCATGGATCTTCAACTGACGTGAAGCATATGCAATGACTCGTCCCTCCTGCATCAATACACATCCTAAGCCAACGCGTAGCGTCACAATAAACTATATACATCTCTGAACCGAAAGGCAGCACTAGAACTGGTGTTGTGGTCAAAGCTGACTTGAGCTTCTAAAAGCTCGCCTCGCACTCGTCTGACCATCGGAACGGGGCACCCTTCTGGGTCAACCTAGTCAGAGGGGATGCAATGGATGAAAAGCCCTCTACAAACCAACGATAATAACCTGCCAGTCTCAAGAAACTCCTGATATCGGTCACTGAAATAGGGCGTGGCCAACTCTGAACTGCCTCAATCTTCTTAGGATCCACCTTGATATCCTCTCTGGACACCACATGTCCCAGGAATGCTACAGAATCTAACCAAAACTCACACTTGGAGAACTTAGCATACAGCTTTTATTCTCGCAAGGTCTGGAGCACTACTCTCAAATGCTGCTCGTTCTCCCCCAGGCTACGTGAGTAGATCAAGATGTCATCAATGAAGACAATGACAACGGAATCAATATAAGGCCTGAACACCCTGTTCATCAAATCCATGAACGCTGATGGGGCATTAGTCAAGCCAAAGAACATCACCAGGAACTCGTAATGACCATATCTAGTACAGAAGGTGATCTTCGGAACACTCGTAACAACCTCTTGGCACCATAGACTGCTGCCCTGAAGACTGGCCCTGGTGGCCGGAATACCCACCGTAGGAACCCTAAATTGCTTGGGGGAGGTATGAACTCTATGGCATGACACTAAAATAGGCACTGAAAGAACCCTGATGACCAGAATACCCGCTGGAGGAACCCTAGATAGCTGGCGGATGATAAAAAATCTCCGACATGTCACTGAAATAAGGTCTCACTGGAGCACCTCGAGGAGGTGGTGGTGGTGTTGAATATGGGGGCCTGCTGGGCAGGCCCCTCCCAAACTGACCTCTGCCCCTAACCGGAGCACCTCTGAAATCTCCAGAAAATTGAGCTCTCTTATCCTGATGCCCCTACTCTCTACCCCTCAGACGATAACCCTCAATCCTGCGAGCGATCTCCACCACTAGTTGATAAGGAGTCCCCATATCCATCTCTCGGGCCATGTTGGCTCTAATACTAGAGTACAACCCTGCTACAAATCTCCGCACTCTCTCTGCATCAGTAGTAAGTATCATGAGTGCATGACGAGACAACTTCAAACACCTCGCCTCGTAGTCGGTCACTGACATATGACCCTTCTCAAGCTGCTCGAACTGGTACCACAGCTCTTCCCTCTCAGAGGGTGGGATATACCTATCCAGGAATAACTATGTGAACTGCTCCCAAGTGATGGGACTAGAATCTGCCGGCCTGCCAAGAACATAAGACTGCCACCATCTACGGGCCCTGCCCTCTAGCTGGAAAGTGGTGAAGTCAACCCTATGAGACTCCAGTATCCTCATGTTGTGCAGTCTGTCCCTGCACCTATCAATAAAATCCTGAGTATCCTCATGATGCTAGCCCCCAAAAACAGCGGATCACCGTCCGCAGCTAGTCGGGGCTCAGGTGCTACTACTGCAACTGGCTGGACCCCTCCCGCGGGTAGGGTACCCGGAGTCTGATAAACCGCAGCTGCATGTCCTGGGGCCTGAGAAGTAAGGGTACGGGCTCTCCCTCCCGCCTGATATGTGTCTGTGACCGCTAGAAATAAACCAGCCTGGGTCATAGTGTCCATGAACCGCATCATACGGCCCATGAGCCCGACGCTGTCATGAAATCCACCTGGGCAGGATCTGCTACGGACACCTCACCCTGCTCCACGATGATAGGGTCCTCTTCTGGTGGTGCAACTGGGGAAGCTCTAGGACGTCCTCGTCCCCTACTTCGGGTCGGTGCCCTCCCCCGGCCTCTGCCTCGGCCTCTAGCAATAGGGGGAGTGGCTCCTCCCGAGTCTGGAACGTCAGCTGTGCGCATCCTTACCATATCTGTGAGAGAATAGAAGAGTGAGAATTAATATACTATCAATTGCACGACAAAAAATGAATAAATAGAGATTTCCTAACACCCTACAGCCTCCTGAAGATAAATACAGACGTATCTGTACCGATCCGCAAGACTCTATTGGGTTTGCCCGTTACTTGTGAGACCTACGTGAACCTAGAGCTCTAATACCAAGTTGTCATGACCCAAATCCTAATCTAAGTCGCGATGGCGCCCAATGTCGAGGTTAGGCTAGCCAACCTTATTAGCCTAGTGAGTCCCATTAAATTTTATAAGACTTTATTAACGATACTTTAGTTCTTGTCGCGAGCATGAGAGAATCAAGAGCACCAAAGGCAATTTAACTGAAATGACCAAAAGTTAAGTTTTAAATAGTTACATGTCCAAAAGAATAGTCTACCAATGTGTGTGCCAGGAACTGGTGTCACAAGTATACAAGCATCTAGTAGAAGGAAATCAAAAGAATACAAGTACCATATGACCATGATAGTAGGATGTATAAAGTGTATTAAAAATAAGTAGAATTTTAAGTAATTTGAGACAATTATTAATTATGCGGGTAATTGGTTAATTACCAGGTAACGAGACATTACCTAATTACCTAATAAGTGGATAAAGATTTAAAATTTTCCACCCCACCCCCACGTGGCAGTATTCGACACCTTAAGAAAATGACTCTTAGTCATTTCTTATTAGGTCGCAACTTAATTCACTAAATATAAGACACCTCAACTCTAAAGACTCACCACACAAATCATATAGACAATAAGACTTACCATACAAACAATCTGAGGTGAGGATTAGAGATTAGTAAGGTAACTTTGTTCAATTTGTAACCAAATTTCAATCTGAGGTGAGGATTAGAGATTAGTAAGGTAACTTTGTTCAATATGTAACCAAATTTCATGAAAATTCCTACAAAATAGTAGCAGCGAGATTTCTTCAACCAAATTCAACAAGAATTATTAGAAGCTTAACAACGTAAAAATTTTGCGGTTGGTACATCCTTTTCCAAGAATATCATACGGATTTTTCCCTACTCCATGTATGTTAAGGCTATCCCTTATTTCTTTTGGCATGATCTATACGACACAAACGAAATGAGCAAATGCACAATTTCCATAAATGACTCTATTCATAGAAATACTAGAGATACTTATGTTCTTGATTACCCATGTGTCATATTATTCTATCATCTGTTCATGAGTCTCAGAAAATACGTAAGTTGATAAAGTTTATTTCATGATATTAATCAAAGGCATAATGGTCTTATGACTTCGAAAGATTTTATGGACGTACTTCTCATGCATTGCATTCGTGTACATTGACCCATGACCAGATGGCATTATATACGCGTATATATGTATATTATATGTATATGGGATATGGAAAAAGGTTACGGCGTTATATATGCACCACCACCTGATCAGCTGGTATACGTTGATGATTTGCCCACAGTGGCCGAGATGATATGATGGGATGCCCTCAGAGGCTTGATGATGTTATGAACACATATACCCATGCATGGTATGACATTTATATGCATACGCATGACATTATAATATTAAATGATTTATAGAGCTATTCAGATATACATGTTGAGTCTTTTACTCCATGTTTCTCTCATGCCTACTGTTTACGGATTTTCATTCCTTACATACTCGGTACATTATTTGTATTGACGTCCCTTTTTCCTGGGGACGCTGCATTACATGGATGCAGGTCCCGATAGATAGATCGAGAGCCCTCCAAGTAGGCTATCGGCTCAGCAGATAATGTTGGTGCGCTCCATTTTCTTCGGAGCTGCTTGTTGATTTAGACGTATTTTGTTTGGTATGGCAGGACTCTGTCCCGACCTTTATGAAAATTATGTATTCTTAGAGGCTTGTACACAGATTTCATGTACGTAAAAGATTGTATGGACTTGTCAGCCTATGTTCAATGTACGAGTGATTATTCTGGTCTTATAAGCTCGTATGTCTTATGTATAAGTTGGTATCACATGTTGTATTCTAATTATCTCACGGCAGCCTTCTAGATTAGTTATCTATGATAGTATGACATGAAAAGATACGTTATGTTTGTACTAGGTTGATTAAGGTACTGGGTGCCCGTCGCGGCCCATCGGTTTGGGTCGTGACAAAAGTGGTAACAGAGCAGTTCTATCCTAGGGAGTCTACAAGCCGTGTCTAGTAGAGTCTTGTTTATGGGTGTGTCATGCACCACACTTATAAGCAGAAGGCTACAGGGAATTTAGGACTTTCACTCTTTCTTCCTACTCTAGATCGTGTGGTAGAGCTCAGTTGTAAGAACTCAACTTCCTAAACTCTATCTTATTCATAATACGACGATTCCTACATCCAGAAAGACAGGTGGTAAGAGATATAGTTGTGGAAGAGTTGAGTTAGAAGAACTCAATTTTTGCATCATGCTTATGATGGATAAATATGAAGTATGTTGCCGACCATGTGTATACTAAGATGTGTAAGCCTCTTGATAAGGATACCTAAGGAAATAGGCCAATCCACTTTTACCATATAAAGAAAAAAGAGAACCGAAAAGTAGACATAAGTTCCAGCAAGTAACAGAAGTAAGGTGAAAAAAGGTATGAGGTACCCAGTTAATGAAGATTATCGATATTTTCAACTCAGGCGAAGAGATATAAGCATTTTGAGTTACCTTCAATAGTAACAGAGGAATGTACAATTGGTCACACCCATTCCAGTTATGCCCTATGGGGGTTAACAGAAGTAGTATAAGAGGAAGACGGGATATCAGGATCCGGTTAGGGTTAGAGTAACCCAAAATGATGGATGGATTATTTGCGGCAGTTGACATTTCCGAAGGATATTGCAAATGTGGTAATTTTCAGGGCCCCTTTTCCTTGCAAAATTGGGTTTTGACATTCATTTGGGACAACTCACTTCCTTTTGGAAAAGGGGGTATGGAAATTGAAGAGTCGCCACCTAACGGATTTAAGGTGCGTTAGGGCACCTAATGCAAATAACTCATGAAACCAGTCTACATTAGAGATTGGGTAAGGGATTGAAACTAACTTGAGGGGAAGGTATTAGGCACCCCTCGAGGTCCACAATGGTGGGTCCCGGCCAAACTTACTTGGTGAATTAGTCATTTAACAGATAAGCAGTCTAAGCACACATATGTAAATAAGATAAAGGAATTTTAATAGGTAAGAAGTCTAAGCACACATATGTAAAAAGATAGGGAAGTCCTAAGTTATTAGCCTATAGGATCATGTCTGTACAATGCCCGATAATACTTCCTCAACTAGAGGGGTTACATGTGACATTAACACATATGTCATCATATACTTTTACTACCCTATTACCCTCCCCTTAGCGAGTGTATAAGCGGTTTTAATTAAACGAACTCTAAGCGTGCATTACCCGTCCCTTCCTTGTGGTCCCGGAGGTGTGAAGACCTCTATTTTTAGGAAGTTCTAGACTCTCCTAAAATGTTTAAAAAGGAAAATCTAAGAGACAACAAGAAAAAATAGGATTGTCAAGTAAGACAACAATTAAGGGCTCATATTTGCCTCCGCAAATAAATAGGCAATTAGCACGTCTCAAACAGCAAGATTTCATATGTTTCAGAAAAGATCCTAGAACATGATATCTAGGTTAGCATGACAAACAGAGGATGTGCAACATTATGTTAAAGCGAAGCGGTAAGAACTAATCAATTTGTCTATTGATTTTTTAGAACCTGTTGAATTTGGCAGTCACAAATAATTAAGCAAACATAGTTTTACAATTTGCAAGATTTCAATTATCCTACAGGCTTGCCTAGGTGTTGAAATTGCTTTTAAACATTCTTATAGACAGGACGGTTATTGACTTAGGTAAGGTAGACATGATTTAAAGAGAATACAAACACAGGCCTAAAGCAGGATTTTTAATGCACACAGAGGATGTACATTTTTATTATGCAGAATTACAGCGGTAACTTAATAACATGATTTCTAGGCGATCATGATTATGCAGAATTCCGTAACAAGTGAGGTAATGAGCCTATGACACATTTCCTAGTATGTCAAGTGATCTAAAAACATGGTAAACATGATATAAACCTAAAGCATGATTGCTAATGTGAATAACATAATATGAGCCTAAATCATGATTTCTAATGCAAGTAAACACAATGTAGACCTAAAGGCAGGATTTCTAATGCAAGTAAACACAATATAAACCTAAAGCATGATTTCTACCCGGTTTCCCTACAAAAATCCATATATGAATCCCTCCCCTTTACTAATTTCCCCAATATCTGTTTACAAAGGTTATTATTATAGATCATAAATGAATGAATAAATGATAAATATAAGTTATGCTATAGGGAGCCTGAGATAGGCCCAAAGTGAACACAGAAATAACAGGCCTTCAAAACAGTCCAGGATGCCGAAGTCTCATAACCAATAGGGTGTACTAGTGTGTCAAAGTTTCCTAAGGACCTCAGGGATCCCGGGAAATGCTCACACCAAGATCCTTTGAGTAGGGAAGTGATTAGGTGCAGTGTGGAAAAGTTCAGCCCCAGTGTGCCAGAGTACGGAGGAATCTCATGGATTCCTAGGCAGTAAACACACTGGAGGGGCAGAACTTAAGTAATCTAAGAGTAGAAGTGAGAGTGCTTGACATAGTTGGAATAACTTTGGGAAAGCAGTATAGGAGTAAGACTTTTAGGAGTGAAAAAAATACTTTAGGAATGGACACAGTTTAGGAAAACATATTAAGAATTAAAATATTTTGAAAACATTCTGGAGGAAAGAAAGGTTCAATGAGCCACAGCAAAGTCACAAAGCTTAATACCACCGAGATTCAAACTTAGTTTGTTAATTAACTCTAGGTGAGGACATGCAATTTTACAGATAGGGGTCAGGGGTTGGGGACATAGCAATCAGAAACACAAAACAAGAGATAGCATTGAGCAACAAGGACAGACAAGGGTCAATTGACATTCAGCAACCAAATTCATAACATTCATTAGAACATAGACTACTGATTTAGAGTCTTAACAGGAAAGCCATACTTGATGCTAAAGTAGTAATAGACAGTAAAGCACAGAGACTAAGTGTAGGGATAGTCATGTTGAGGACAGGGGTCTAATTACAAAGAATTAGTCATGCCAATTGAAGTTAGTGTACATAAGAGATAAGGGCACTAAACATAAAAGTAGACATATTGGTTTAAGCGATAAACAGACTGGAAACTTAAACAGGAATAGTATGCTGATTAAAGCAATAGACATGGAAGAATGAACTTAAACCTGCATGATAAAAGCAGTAAACAAGAAAGAATGTAGCATTGAGTACATAAGCGATTGAACTAGTGCAGAAGAGACATAGATCATGGAGCAATAGATAATAAAATAAGTTTGGACTTCATAATGACATTAGAGATAGAAATATACCACTTAAGGAAGCAAAAGTAAAAGGTAAAGTAGGCAGGATTCAACAGTCTAGCCTTGACTTTCAGCCAGCTAGACAAGCGATGAACACAAGTAGCAGAAAGAGAGATGAGAGAAAGTTTTTGTGTGTGTGTTTGAACTACTGTCCGTCCCTTTAAAAGGCAGAATGAGAGTGTCTATATAGCACTTAGCGGGTAAACAAATAAGGTAAAATAAATCAAGGTTCAATCAATTAGAATCAGTCAACCAATCACAGAACCAATTCATATAGGGAGTCCGGAAAATACCCCTTTAGTTGAGGGATAGTCAATTAATGGTCATAACTGGGTTCAATTAAGGTAATAAATCAAAAATAATACCATATAAGGAATCAGTCAAGTACCAAACTGTATTGATAGCTAATTAGGGCAAGTAAAAATAGGGAAACAGGTCACAAATAAGGAAACCAGTAAAATCCCAACACACTGATTTTAACAGGGCCACTAAAAGGAAACAATCAATAAAAATCTTCAAAGAGTACTGATTCCATAGGAAAGAATTATTTAAATCCTTAAGTAGAAATCAACCAAGTAAAAATCCCAAAGGGTTCTTATTTTAACAAGAAGGAAAGTCGTTTAGATCCTAACAGAAGTCAATCAAGTAAAAATCCCACAAAATACTGATTTTAACAACGAAAATCATTTAAATTCCTAAATATAATAAGTTAATAGGACTGTTTCACAAAGATAAGCACAATTTCGAAACAAAATTGAAGAAATAAGTATAACACACAAAACTATTTAGGGTTCGAGCATACATACGAAGATTAACCAAACACGTAAAGAGGTGAATAGATTAACCACTTGAAAGTAAAAACCTTTGAAGAAAGTCTGGGAAAACCCCTAGTTTCAGAAAGAGTGACTAAAAATCGAAGCAGTTTAATTAAACAAGAGATTTCTAAAGGAAAACATCCAATAATACTCGAATCACCTCAGATCTATAAAAATCTGAGAAGATTTGAACAGTAGTGAAACTAGGGTTTTCAGAAAATAGTAGAGATGAAGAGAATTGGTCAAAAACCCATGGATTCGTACTAAAATAAGAGGAAATCCATACTCACAACCGAAAATGGCCTGTGACAAGCAGGTAAACAATTTTCAGGCAACATTCTGGTTGAATCTCCACGAGATCCTTCTAAGGGATCATGAAATCAAATAACCAGGGAGTATAGGAGACTGGTGGTGGTCGGAGAATGCACGGAAACACAATAGAAGGGAGCTTCTCACCGGTGATGGAGATTAGGGTTAGGGTAGGTCGAAAGAGAACTGGAGAGATTAGGGAAGTGAGTGACGGCGGAATAATAAGAATGGGAGGGGTTAGGGTTGGTTGGGGATTAATAAGGTAAGTTTAATCGTGGACAGATGATCTAAAAGATCAATGGCCACGATTAAAGGGGTTATTGGGTCGGGTAGGTGCAGATTGGGGCTTAAGGTTTTTGGGTTAATATTATAAAGGATTTGGGTCAATATTAAAAGGGGTTTGGGCTGGTATTAGAAAGGGTTAGGTCCGAAATAAAAAAGGGCTATTTGTTAAATACCTCAATAATTGATAAAAAAAATAATTTATGAAATAATTAATAGATTAAAAAATTATTTAATGCATAGTGTTACGCGGAGCCTTCCTGAGATTCTTTGGAAGGGCGATGTAAGGCTAAGCAACCGATGTCAGGGTGGTTGTTGTCTGTCGAGTGAGGCCCCCTCCGCACGCTAGACGAGATTGTCAGTGTCGTGCAGGAAAACCAATGCCAACAATTGAGAGAACAGTAATGAGAATTGAATAAAAGCTTGATTGCATTAATGAAAGCTATTACAAAAGAAGGCAACGCGGTGTCGAGGGGGAGAGACACTAGTACAGATAATTGCTTGCTAGAAAGTTTTTAATTGTTTGATCCCCCCTAATAATGCTTAATAAAAATAAACCAACGTTACAGGAATACACCAAACTACGCTAGAGAAACATAATGAAAGTACATGGAATAAAACTACTCTAGTAACACAAGGAAAAAGGACTTAGTTTTCTACGGAGGTAGAAACAGGTCCGTCGTCAGCAACTTCGTCTCAGGAATCATGATCTGCGCGTGTGGCATTGTCTGCGCGCGCGCCGCTGTTGGCAGCTGCTTGTGGCTGGGCGCTAGCGAGAGAAATCGGTGGGGCGACAGAGGCACATGCGCGCTTGTCACTTGGCGCGGCCAAGACCACGGGGCCGTCCGTGGCGCTAGGAGTTGGGAGGCTTGCTAGGAATCCACAGGGTGCGTCCAAGGGGTCATGGGGCACGGCTGGAAAGCCGCCCATGACATTATCCCCCACCTGAGTTGACGACGTCCTCGGCGACTTACTTGCCAAATAATCTTCAATCAGGCTTTTGTAGGCTTTGAGGTTTGTTCCCCTCTCCCAAGTGTTCTCCTCTGCATCACACCCTTGCCATTTTACCAAGAACTCTTGGTGGTCTTTCCTGGAGGCATGAATTACCCGGTCATCAAGAATAGCTTCAGCCTACCTTTTCCCGGTTGAACCGGGGCCTCGAATACTGGGTATAGTGAGTTGGCTCCGTGAAGGATCCTCTGTGTCTTCCCGAAAAGGTTTCAATAGACTGACATGGAAGACGGGACGGACTTTCCACCAAGCTGGGGTATCCACCCGGTATGTAAATTTCCCGATGCGCCTTTCAATGGACAAAGGTCCAATATATTTTTCCAACAGGCGAGGGTCATGAACCCCTGCAAATAAGTACCGCTTTGGGATTTTGACCATCAATTTGTCTCCTACTTGGTATTCAACAAAGGGACGATTCTGATCAGCATGCCTCTTCATTCTCTTTTGGGCTTTAACCAGATAGCTCTGCACTATCTCCATATTCCGCTTCCATTCTGTTGAGAATCTAGTAGCACGAGGAGATTTCCCCATGTTTGGTGCATTCACGGTGTGTGGGAGTAATGGTTGTTGCCCGGTAACAATTTCAAAAGCGCTTTTGTTTGTACTGGAGCTCTTTTGTGAATTGAAACACAGTTGGGCAACATCCAGGAGCTTCACCCAATTCTTCTGCGATCCGGTAACAAAATGGCGGAGATATTCCTCCAACATGCCATTGAACCGCTCCGTCTGGCCATCGGATTGTGGATGAAAACTTGAGCTGTGACTCAATTTTGATCCGAGGCACTTAAATAATTGGGTCCAAAAGTTGCTAGTGAAGCGTGAATCGCAATCACTAATAATGTCTTTAGGCGGGCCCTAATATTTGACGACATGAGAGAAGAAGAGTCGAGTTGTATCCTCTGCTGATATATATTGAGGTGTTGCAATGAAGGTGGCATACTTTGAAAACCGATCCACCAGAATCAAGATAGTTGTGATATCTCCAACCT
The DNA here is from genome assembly GCA_005239525.1 of Nicotiana knightiana. Classification (NCBI taxonomy): domain Eukaryota; kingdom Viridiplantae; phylum Streptophyta; class Magnoliopsida; order Solanales; family Solanaceae; genus Nicotiana; species Nicotiana knightiana. The sequence goes on from ML428178.1 coordinate 66,183, forward strand.
TGGGCAATCCGGTGATGAAATTCAGCGACACGCTTTCCCAAGGTCTCTTTGGAACAATTAAAGGTTCCAAGAGTCCCGCTTGTGTCAAGCGGTCGGACTTGTCCTTCTGGCATACTAGACAAGTCCTCACATACTGCGCGACATCGTCGACCATTTGGGGCCAATAATATGCATGGCGAAGCAATGCCATGGTGTGTTCTTCGCCGGGATGGCCGGCCCACAGAGTGTCATGACATTCCGCCAAGAGAGTTCTTCTCAGATCCCCTCCTTTTGGAACATAAAGTCGGTTCCCTTTTACCTTCAGGAAATCATCCTCCATATAGAACTGGCGAGTCTTGCCCTGTCCTACTAGATCAACCAAATATTGTGCAGCGGGATCCTTGATGATCCTGTATCTGGTCTTTAATTGTGGTGGCTACTTCGCTCCCCCTTAGGGTGGCGAGTAGGCACACCGATGCTAGGTTTGATATGCGACTGAGTGCATCAGCCACATGATTAGACTTCCCACTTCGGTACTCCAGGTTGAAGTTAAATTCCGCTAGGAGTTCCTGCCATCAGGCATGTCGGCCATTCAGGGGCTGGGTCATGAAATGACTAACAGCTATGTTGTCTGTCTTGATCACGAACGGTAATCCAAGCAGATAATGCCTCCAAAGGCGTAATTAATGAACGACATCCAATAATTCTTTCTCGTGGGCGGCATAGCGCCACTCTACATCCTTAAGCTTCCGGCTCTCGTATGCTACGGGATGCCCGTCTTGTAGTAAGACCCTGCCAAGAGCATAGTCGGAAGCATTTGTTTGTACCTCGAAGGTCTTGGCCAAGTCAGGATGGGCCAAGACAGGGCTACTAGACATAGCCGCTTTTAATGCATTGAAGGCCTCTGCTCGCCTAGGACCCCAATCCCAAGGCGTGACCTTCTTGAGGAGTTCAGTTAATGGTACTGCGATGAGGGAGTAGTTCTTCACAAATCGCCGATAGAAATTGCATAGGCCAAGGAATGCCATCAAGGCATGGATATCCTTGGGTGGTGGCCAATCTGTGATGGCTTGGATCTTTTGCTGGTCAATCTTGATCCGCCCTTCCTCAATGATATGCCCGAGGAAGTTGATCTGTTTTTTAGCAAAGGTTCACTTGGATAGCTTTGCGTACAACTCATGCTCCTGCAACCGGGCTAGGACCTTACACAAGTGCTCCAGGTGTTCTTCCAGTGTCTGGCTATAGAACACAATATCATCCAAATAGACCACCATAAATTCTTCAATGTAATCTCGAAAGACCTGTTTCATCAGGGTGCAAAATGTGGTTGGGGAATTAGTCAAGCCGAACGGCATAACTAGGAAGTCGAACGACCCATATCTTGTCACACAGGTCGTCTTGTGTTCATCACCCTCAGCAATCCGGACCTGCCAATACCCTGTCTTCAGGTCAATTTTTGTGAACACCGTAGCACTCCCCNATCGGTGAGTTTGGGTTGTGACATTCTGTAAGGCGCCCAGGCAGGTGGCTTCGCACCCGGCACCAACTCAATCTCATGGTCCACAGTGCACCTAGGTGGAAGTCGCTTCGGCATTTCCTGTGGCATGACATCTTCGAATTCCAGTAGTAGCTCCTTTACGGGTGTAGGAAGTGGTCCCGATAAGCGTTATACCTCTTCAATACATAGGGTAGCCAGAAATGTAGGTTCATGTCTCTTGACCCCCTTTTTTAGTTGCAAGGCCGAGATGTTCTCAGCGGCCATCTTCATGGATATGCACGGAATAATACAGGGTATGGCCCCGTTTACTCCCGTCGTCAGAAGCATGTCCGCATATGGTACGGGCATGGTGTTGGTCTGCCTCAAGAATTCCAGTCCCACTATCAGCTCAAAGTCATCCATGATCACCACGTGCAAGGTGAACTTTCCTTCATAAGGCCCCATCTTCACCGATTCTTCCTTTGTTATTCCACCCACTGCTGAGGAGGTGAGTTGATAGCCTTGACATGACCCCGGCCCTTTCCCACAACTATCCCAAGACGCTCCACCTGAGTTGAGGCCAAGTAGTTGTGAGTAGCACTTGTATCTATCATCGCCCGAATGGGTTTGCCGTTTACCCTCGGTTCAAAGAACATCAAGGTTCTCTATTGATTAGGAGGAGTCCCTTTATTCGTCTTTTTTTTCCCCTTCTTGGCAATTGGGCGGGGGTCTTTCTTCTTGCGGATACCAGCACCGTTTCCCGCTAATGCCTCCAAAACAGAACCAACAATTACATTGAAGGCACCGACTGCTTCGGTTTGTTCATCATCATCTGCTTCATCATTTGTCCCCTCATCATAATCTTGATGAGAATTCATCTTTGCATTTGGGCATTCATTATTCCAATGCGGTCCGCCGCAATGACGGCATCCTGAGGGGGTCTTTCTCCCCCGGTCATTGTTGTTTGACGCAGCACTGTTGCTGCCTGAGGAGGGAGCCTTAGATTTTCCTGCACTCTGGTCTCCCCCACTTTTGTTAGGGCCACCATTGTTGGATTGGCCCCCTTTGTAACCCGCTCGGACAGGTGGCTGCAGCCTATAATTCCGAGTTTCCATCTGATAGTCCCCAAGGCATTTTGCTGCTTGGATTGCCTTGGGTAGGGTATCCACCCTCTGTCTTTGCAGCTCCATGCGGGCATAAGGTTTCAACCCTTCCAGGAATGTGAAGAGCTTGTCTTTGTCCCCCATGTCGCGGATGTTCAGCATGAGTACAGAGAATTATCGCACGTAGTTCCGCACTGACTTGGTCTAGCGTAGCTCCCGTAGTTTCCTCCTTGCATTGTACTCAACATTTTCGGGGAAGAACTGTAGGCGTATGGCTGCCTTCAGTTCCGCCCATGTCTCCAGAGCATCTTCACCAGCCCTAATGGCTTCGTACTTCACTCGTCACCAGATCTTAGCATCACCCTGAAGATACATGGTAGCAGTTTCTACCTTCTTGGCTTCTTCTAGGCCTCCCACAGTATCGAAGTACTGTTCGATGTCGAAGATGAAATTTTCCACTTCTTTAGCATTCCTAGCCCCACTGTATGGCTTTGGCTTAAGAATCTTCAGTTTCTGTGCCAAGGGGGCGAGGTTCGCAGCAGCCCCGATTGGATTTCCACCTCCTCAAAGCAAGCCTTGTAGAGCAGCATTGACAATATTGATTTGGCCTGTCAAGTCGTCGATAGTTTGCTGCATGGCAGTCATTCTGTCTGCCTCTTGTGCCTTGTGGGCTAAATCCTCAGCGCGCTCCTATTGGAGGCCCTCGAATTTATCAAAAATTTCGGCTGCCTCAGTAGTTGCCATTTTCCGGTCTCCTTCAGAGTCGCGACTGATGTTTTCTATGTCAACTTCGGCCTGGGCCATTCTGCGGTCTAGGTCGTCCAACCTTTGCACTAGGCTGGTTTTCAGTTCCATCACCGTATCCATGATGGGCCGTAGTACATCAACCTTCTCCTCAAGGGCCGCAATGCAGTCCCCATGATTCACCATGGTCAGAAATGGTGGTAATGCCAATGCATTCCCTCGTCCAATGTCGAGCCTAGGCTCTGATACCAATTGTTACACGGTACCTTCCTGAGATTCTTTGGAAGGGTGACGTAAGGCTAAGAAACCGATGTCAGAGTGGTTTCTGTCCGCCGAGTAAGGTCCCTTCCGCACGCTAGACGAGATTGTCAGTGCCGTGCGGGAAAACCAATGCCAACAATTGAGAGAACAGTAATGAGCATTGAATAAAAGCTTGATTGCATTAATGAAAGCTATTACAAAAGAAGGCAATGCGGTGTTGAGGGGGAGAGACACCAGTACAGAGAATTGCTTGCTAGAAGTTTGTGATTGCTTGATCCCCCTAATAATGCTTAAAAACAATAAAGCAACGTTACAGGAATAGACCAAACTACGCTAGAGAAACATAATGAAAGTACATGAAATAAAACTACTCTAGCAATATAAGGAATAAGGACTTAGTTTTCTACAGAGGTAGAAACAGGTCCGTTGTCAGCAACTTTGTCTAAGGCATCACGATCTGTGCGCGCGGCATTGTCTGCGCGCGCAGCGCTATTGGCAGCTACTTGTGGCTGGGCGCTAGCGAGGGAAATCGGTGGGGCGACAGAGGCACATGCGCGGTTGTCACTTGGCGCAACCAAGACCATAGTGTCGTCTGTGGCGCTAGGCGTTAGGAGGCTTGCTAGGACGCCACGGGGTGCGTACAAGAGGTCATGGGGCACAGTTGGAAAGCCGCCCATGACAATAGAGATGTTTTAAAATAATTACTCAATATTTTTTTGAAAATTCAAATGTCACGACCCAAAATTCCTAAGGTCGTGATGGCGTCGGACATCAATGTCAGGCAAGCCAAATCATTAATTAATTGAAATAACTTTCCAGTTTTAAAATATTTATGAAAATATTTCCTTTCACTTTATTACATAATAACCAAATAAAAATCTGTCAATTAGGAAAAATGGTTTGAATACTACACTTTAACAATTATAACACAACACATATCCCAGAACCCGGTGTCACAAGTACATGAGCAATTTCTAAGAACTTATACAATCATTACAAAGCCTGTCAATAATACAACTAGACAAGGAAATTAAAATGAAATAAATATAGTACAAAGGAGACTCTGTCAGCTGCGGATCGCCTCCGGATGATGCAGCTCGCCTAAGTCTCTGAATCCTCCACATTGCTATGAAAGTACCTGTGCAATAAAATGCACAGCAAGTGTAGCATGAGTACGAAAACAATGTGTACTCAGTAAGTCGCCCGCCTAACCTCAGAGAGGTAGTGACGAGAGGTTGAATTAGACACACACTAAGGGCCAGCAAATTTATTTAACAGTGTAAGATGAACACGATAAGCATGTAAAGGCAGTAAAGCAGCATGTATGTAAGGCACTGAACTCCAAGTAAATACTGGAAATAAACAACAGATACCACTTTCTCATTATTTTCCAGATATCTTAAATAAACAGTTTCCTCTTTGTTTTCCCCCAAATATCATAAATCAACAATTGCCTCTTTATTTTCTCCCAAATATCTTATCACTTCAAAATCATGTAGAAAATATTTAACAGTTTAGCATGCGCATACGGGATGAGGACAACCGACCTGAGTCGTCATAATAATCACTTTGTGCAATGCCGAGGATCGAACGGCCCGTACCAAAAGTGCACCTCTCAATAAACTACACATGTCTATGCACTGCCGAGGATCGAACGGCCCGTACCAAAAGTGCATTCTAAATCCGTTGTGGCGTACGGCCCGCTCCCATGAGAGTGGGGGAAATAACACTCCGCTCGCAGAATGTAAATTGCGAAGCGGTCACATGCAGACATGCACAATCAACAATCCACCCTGAATACGTCGGGAACACAAATACTCAAGTAAATGACAGATTTCTCTTTTAAAAAACCAAAAATAGTATTTAAATCCCTTTTCTGAAATTCACTTGCCGAGTTTTATATAACGTTTAATAACACAACCTTATTCGGAAATACAATTGCCCGTGAAGGAAATAAATTCTCTTTTTAGATGATTTAGAAAATAAACTCTAATCTTCCTTAATCATTAAACTACAATTTCGATTATATTAGCAGTCTAACATCACAGACGAGATCACAGGTACAACAGGTAAGGCATGCTAGTGGGTCCTAGGCTACCCGTACATGGCATAATAGTAGCTATGTGCGGACTCCCATCACCTCGTGCGTACGTAGCCCCCCGAAAGTAATGGCATATAATTAATTAATTCACCTAGGGGGACAATTCCCCCTCACAAAGTTAGAAAGGAGACTTACCTCGCTCTTAAATTCCAACACCGGCTTCCAAGCCCTTCCGATAACTCCAACGGACGCACAACGCTCTGAAACTACCATATAACGGTAAAGCAATGAAGATTCATCCTAATACTCACAACAAATTCAAATAATATACTTTCCCAACCCCGCTCGGAGAAATGACCAAAATTCCCTCAAGCCCACATGCCCGGAAATCCGAAATTCTCAAAGATACATTCTACCCATATCCCTACGAGTTCAATCATGCAATTTACTCTACATTCCATACTCAAATTCGTGGCTAAATTCCAAATTTACATTTTCTTGGTTTCTTCAAAAAATTCCCAAATTCCTACCAGTTTCCATGCCTAATCCATGCATATAATCTTGTATTTATCTAACAAATGGAAGGAATTTACTTACCTTGATGGCTGACGAAAATCCCCCTTGAAATGCTCTCCAAAAATCGCCCATGTCAAATGAAAAATGGGTGAGAAAATGACAAAAACCCGTCTTTAAAATATTCTGCCCAGGCCTCTCTTCGCACCTGCGGCCCAATAGCCGCTCCTGCGGCTCCGCACCTACAGAAATTCCATCGCAGGTGCGGCTCTGACATAACCCAGCATTTCTCTCTTCTGCGGTCAATTCTTCGCACCTACGCTTCCGCAGGTGCGACCCATTTTCCGCATCTGCGGCCTCCTCAGCTCCAGCCTAGAACTCGCACCTGCGGCGCCCTTAGCCGCACCTGTGGCTCCGCACCTGCGGTGAAAGCTTCGCAGGTGCGGTTACACCAGATGACAGCAGCCTTCAGCCTTCTTCAACTCCAAACATTGATCCGTTAACCACCCAGAATCCACCCAAGGCCCCCAGGACCCCGTCCAATTATACCAACCTGTTCCAAAACATAATGCGGACTTTCTCAAGGCCTAAAATCACATCAAACAACATCGAAACCACGAATCGCACCCAATTCCCAACTTTATGAACTTAGAATTTTTCCAACTTTTACATCTGATGTCGAAACCTATCAAATCACGTCCGATTGACCTCAAATTTTGTGCACAAGTCATATTCAACATTACGGACTTGCTCCAACTTCCAGAATCGTATTCTGACCTCGAGATCAAAACTTCCACTTCCGGTCGGATTTCTCAAAAACCTTCAAATTTCTATCTTTAGCCAAATGAATTCAAACTGACCTACGGACATCCAAATTCAGTTCCGATCACGCTCCCAACTCCAGAATCACCATACGAATCTATTCCCAGACTCGGAATCCCAAACGGACATCAACACACTGAAATGCACTTCAAGCCTAAATTTATGAAATTCTTCTAAAATGCTAACTTCCACAATATGCATCGAAACGCTCTCGGGTTATCCAAAACCCGATCCGGACATACGCCCAAGTCCGAAATCATCATACGAACCTACAGGAACCTTCGAATCCTGATTCAGAGGTCGTTTACTCAAATTTTCAATCTTAGTTGATTTCTCCAACTTAAGGCTTCTGAAATGAGAATTTTCTTTCCAAATCAACTCTAAACTTCCCGAAATTCAATTCCGACCACACCTACAAGTCATAACACCTGAAACGAAGATGCTCACGACTTTAAACCGCTGAACGACACGCTAGAGCTCAAAATGACCGGTCATGTCGTTACACAACATACTACTTTCTGGTAAAATAATGTAATAATACATGCACGGGCTATAATTGCAAAGTTATTGCAATTATAACCCAAGAAATATAAATGTGGCTATTTGTGAAATAATTTAAGCTTAATATAAACATAAATAGAAAATATTAAGCCATGAAATTGTTATAAAGTCATTTGTGAGCAATTAGTAATTATTTACATAATAAAAATAGTGGGATAAATTAATAAAAATCCTTAGAAAAAATGCAGAAATTACGGAAAAATATCAATTGATGCCAATGCATAGTTTTGAAGGTATATATGCACTTTTAAAATATTATAGGAAAAATTGGGTGTCAACACTAATACATCTCCTCGTAAGATAACTAGATGTTGCACTCCAAAATAGTACAGCTAAATATGAGTACTACAAAGATATGCACTGGAATCCTGGAATGGTAAATATTATTTTAGTGTGGATTTCGTCCCTAGTAGAGAAAGAATGTTTGGAAATTCGAAGAGCCAATGAATGGAGAAAATGGGAGCTAAAAAGCAAAAGAATATCTTGTTGCAGTTTTCAAAATAAAGTAATAGATAGAAATGTTAGCAGAGAAATAAGAAGAAAGTTAATAAAGCATTATGAGCAAGATGTGATACATGGATGGTAATGGTAGATAAAAAAATGGATAGTATAACAGAGTCTATAGCCAAGGAAAGAAAAAGACGAGAGGTGATAAGCCTTGAGACAACAAAAGAGTATAGGCCACAAAGTCATATCCATGTTTCGAAAAATGAGTTGGTGACTCCAACATGAATACCAGAAGAAAAAGTTAGACCTCCAGAGTAATAGAAATCCCTATGGGCTGGTGAACAAGATAAACTAAACAGGAATTAGGGACTGAGTGATATGATAATAGTCGGCATCATGAGAATTTCAGAGATTGCGTTCCGGCGATAATATAATGGACGACAAAAGAATACCCTTTAAAGGTCATTCAGGAAGACGTTTCCTAAAGCAAGCAATATGAGAAAAGTTAATCTTAAAGGGCTATGTGCTCCAGTTACACTAAGTGTCATCCTCGTGAGTAAGGAATTTTGTTATCCTTGGTACAAAAAGCATTACCACAAGGCGAGTAGGGGCAATCGATGATGTGAAAAGAAGCAAAGATGAAGAGGTAAAACATCTATAGTTAGATTGTCGTAGCTCCAGGTCTTAGTACTCCCCTAAAGGGGGGAATATGGAGTAATGTGGCGTGAAGTCAGAATTTAGTGGTTCTAGTAATCATGGAGTGGTAAAGGAAGAATGCGGTAAAATGAAAAAGAGATAAGATTGCACTTATTCAAAGTCTACAGATATTCTACGATACCAGTGCATTATGCAAACACGACGTCAATGAAAGAAGTAAGGGTTCCTACCCGAAATATTATTAATAGATAAGGAGCTAGTGCGAGAGGTAATTTAAAACAAAGGAAATAACCCAAGAAATATTACGCGGAATATTGATATGATAATGGGCCAACAAGTAGTTGGTAGTTGATTAAGGAAGAGCCTAGTTACGGCTAAACAGGAGGTTACAGAAGAGTCAGCAGATCGTGAAAAATAAACATAGTAAAACCCAATATAGTGAATCCAGCCTTGCATAAATGTCATTGCAATGCTTAAGAAATATTCAGATAGGAGTTGGGTTGTTAAAGGTACCGTATGAGTGTTACGGGGATAAAAGAAAGTGCCACTGGGAAGACAGTCAAAATATCAGTTCAGAAGCAATCCTACAAGAACAAGGACTCGGAGGAAAGTAACTACGGATGATTATAGGCAAGGAAGGACATCAAAAGGTCCGTACTAAGCTCACAGCTTTACGAGAGTCAAGGGTTCTACCTAAGTACTACAACGAAAGACTAGCTGAGAAAATAAGGAAGAAGGCTTTAACCTAAGCACAACGACCTAAAGAGAAAATGTTCGTGTAACAACAGCCTCACAACAAAATTGTAAGCACTCCAAAGGAAAGTGGCACCTACCGTGGCTAATGAATGGGAAGTAAAATTAAAAGTAATATTTGAGATCATATGAGTTGCACGAAAACTCTGGCATGTGTGGGCACTAAGATAAGCTAAGTATGGATGCAACAAGGGGGCAGAAAGCCCAGGAAAAGTAATAACATACGTTGAAAGAAAGCTAAGATGGAACGAAAGAAATTATCCGTTCAATGATCCATAGTTGGTTATGTTATGAACGCACTTAAGAGTTCGGAGTATTATCCATGCAGCATATATATTGACAATCATACAGCCCTAGAAGGTTCCGGTATAAGTTAAAAGGAAGAATCGAGCCCGGGTCATAAGCAAAGGATTGAATTGTTAAAGAATTATATCATGCATATTTCTCAGCGCCCATGAAAGGCTAAACAGGATAACTAATACCATGAATCACATATATGGAGATAACTTAAGACGACATAAAGGCCGATCAGAAGAAGGAGGAAACTAAAGAGTTACATCAACGAAGTAAATCAAGAATCTGATTATTGGACCCAGAAAATTATAGACATCATGATTGAGAACATTGCAGAATCACTCTTAATATCATAGCTACAAGAGAGATAGTACAGTAACCATATATTATAATGGCTCTATGATAAACCCTGTGAGAAGAGTATCAGCCTCATAAGAAGTCAGTATGAAGCTCCCACCGGATTGTGTATGCATCAGAGATGCAAGTATTATAATAAAGCTTCAAGTTATAGACTTGAATTACACCTAGGTGGAAGGGAGGTCATGAAAGACATAGAAGATACGATGCGAGATTTTAAGGTAAGTAAGGTAAAGGTGAACAACGTACGAGATACTTAAAGGCAGAAGATCGTGAATAGTCCATACTTCGGATAAAAGGCTAAAAGCACGGGGATTCAGTATCTAGGAATAATAACGGCATCATCAGTAGCATATCTTCCAGCCTATGGTCTAGGTATCGAAAAACCTGAATAAGAGAGTAAAGAAGAGTTAGAGACATGTGATGTCTCGCTTGATGTTCCAAAATGACATAAGGAAATCTATGATGCAAGCAAGTTGAAAGGTTGCAAGTAATATAAATAGATATGTGTAGGTCGCAAACTATGGTTTGGCAAAGCGACAAGGTTCTAGAAGACAGGAGTAAGGATAAGAACGGGCGAGTGAAAAGGCAACGAAAATGGATAAGTCCTCAGGATTAAGCCCATGAAAACAAGAAGAGCAGATGGTTTCTCTAAGTTATACAAAGATCACTATAGCCTGAATGAACTCAAAGGAGTCTAAGACTAATAGCATCTAGAAGAAATGGAATATTGCCCTGGTAGTAGAATAAGGGTGTGATTGTGATAGATAAATGATGACGTTTGGGCCTTCGATTGAGTAATGAATTAAAGAGGATCTCATGAATTGTATGGGATTAAAATACCCATGTAAGGTGAGTCATAGTGGGATACTATAAAATACGGTTATGAAAGTATAATATCACCCCTAGATAGATCAATCTAACTACTCCAGATGTCCTCGATGAGACGTGAGCCCTAGCGACAGTATTACATAAGAGATCAAGTTATCAGTGGTAGATGACAGATCAATATTAAGGTGAATCAACAATGGATAGACAAAATTCACAAAGTATGAGGTGAGATTAGACCGTCATTCTTAAGATGAACAGTAATGAGGAAGCATTAAAGGACATAGATTTATACATATAGGATAAGCAACGAACGTAACCTGAAGTTTGGTAGCAGACCTCAGTAACGATAAATCGAGGTAAGAGTTATGGAATATTATGACCTACTTAGATGCAGTAAAGTCAGGCGGATAGATAACCAGGCCTATGAAATAAGATATAGCAATATCCGTATATTCGACACCGAGCAAAGAACTTCAGTATACCTATAGATGCCCAGAGAGACATCTTGTCAAGCTCTGTATATGTTTACAAAGTTAGTACTAGAGATGAGCTAAAAGATGGAGGAAGAAGGAGAGAAGATTCGTATAGGCGCACTTACAAGATTAGAGTCGTACATGATGCATGATAAAAGGTACCAACAGTTACGAGATTGGAAGGATTCCGATCACAAGTTTATGAGAAAGAGACCTAAAGGGGGGGAATATCCTGGCCTTTGGAATTATTCACAGAATAGTTGTCTAGCTGGTAAGGAAAGTACTAAAGTATTCGGAAGACATAAGCTATGAGAATGATAAATGCATCAGTCAACATTTGAGGAAGAATGTTCCAAAGAGGGGAATGATGTTACACCCCATATTTTCGTACGTAAAAGTACACCATAAGTAAATTAATGGAAGCTCGGAAAATGAGATGTTACATCCCGCATTTTCGTATGTTAAAGTTTCATCGTAAGTTAATCGACGTAACTTCGGGAATGAGATTATTTTGAGGCTATAAGCATTATGATATTTCAAACAAGTGATGAGTAAATTCGTGAAGGTGAGAGGGGAAGCAAGTCAAAGAAAATGAATTTTCGTCCAAGTTTGGCATGTTGGGATAAAATTTGGGCCGAGCATTAATACCCGATATTTATGGACTAGTACCATACAAGGTACCATATGACCATGATAGTAGGATGTATAAAGTGTATTAAGAATATGTCATGACCCAAAATCTATTAAGGTCATGATGGCGCCGGACACCACCGTCAGGCAAGCCAATCATTAATTAGTTGAAATAAATCTTGTTTTAACATCCTTATTCTATTTGAAATCGTTACCTTTCATTTACAAGTCATAATAGCGACTAAAATTTTATCAAATAAATACGACAGGTAAACTATTGCATTTATTAAATTAAATCCCAAACACATCCCAGAACCCGGTGACACAAGTACATGATCAAATTCTAAGAATTTTACAATTTCTATAAAACTTGTCCGAAATACAATTAGACAAGGAAATTAAAATAAAATAATACAATACGATGGATACTCTGTCAGCTGCAGATCGCCTCCGGATAATGCAGCTCGCTTAAGTCTCCAAACTAGCCACATCGCTATGAAGGTATATGTGCAATAAAAATGAACACCAAGTGTAGTATGAGTACGAAAACAACGTGTACTCAGTAAGTCGCCCACCTAACCTCAGAGAGGTAGTGACGAGAGGTCGAATTAGACACTCACTAAGGTCCAACAAATTAATTTAACACAATATGATATCAGTAATAGGCATACGAGGATGATAAAAACAGTAAACATTAAAGATAACTGTAATCAAATAAATGTTGAAAGTAAATAAACAATTACTACTTCTTTTTCCCCCAAATATCTTAAATAAACAGTTACTTCTTCATTTTTCCCCCAAATATCTTAAATAAACAGTCTATGAAATCATTAACAATTTAGCATGCGCATACGGGATAAGAACAACCGGCATGAGCCATCATAATAATCATATATGTGCACTGTCGAGGTTCGAACGGCCCGAACCATAATATATCTTTCAATCTTGTTGTGGCGTACGGCCCGCTCCCATGAGAGTGGGGGAAATAACACTCCGCTCGCGGAATGTAAATTGCAAAGCGATCACACACAGTCATGCAAAATCAAACAGTCCACCCCGACTACATCGGGAAAACAAATACTCAAGTAATGACAAATTTCTCTTTTAAAAGTCACAAAAATAGTATTTAAATCTTTTCTCGAAATTCATTTTCCAAGTTTAACAATATTAAATAATAAAACGTTGTCAGGAATGCAACTATCCACGGAGGAAGTCAACTCTCTTTCTAAATGATTAAGAAAGGTACACTGTAGCCTTCTTAGGAAATAAATTACCAAATTCAATAGCATTATCAGTCTAATATTATAGGCAGGATCACATGTACAACACGTAAGGCACGCTAGTGGGTCCTAGACTACTCGGACATAAGCATAATAGTAGCTACGCACGGACTCCCATCACCTCGTGCGTACGTATCCCCCGCGGATAGTAGAACATACTTAATTATTTCACCTAGGGGGACAATTCCCCCTCACAAAGTTAGAAAGGAGACTTACCTCGCTCTGAAATTCCATAACCGGCTTCCAATTCCTTCCGACGACTCCAATGGATGCACAACGCCCCAAAACTACCAAATAACGGGCAAAGCAATGAAAATTCATTATAATACTTGTAACAAATTCAAATTATATACTTTCACAACTCCGCTCAGTGAATTGACCAAAATTCCCTTGAGCCCACGTGCCCGGATTCCAAAATTTCTCGAAGTATATCCTACCCATGGCCTTACTAACTCAAATATACAATTTACTCTAAATTCCACGCTCAAATTCATCGTAGAAATCCGAAATACAATTTTTTCTAGGTCTTTCCTTCAAAATCCCAATTTTCTTACTAATTCCATGTCTAATCCATGCATATAACTTTTATTGAACTTAAAAACATGAAGAAATTACTTACCTTGACATTGATGATGAAATTCCCCTCTTGAAGCTCTCCTAAAATCGCCTAAGCCATGAGAAAAGTGAGAGGAATGGACAAAATCCCGGTTTTAAAACATTCTGCCCAGTCTCACTTCCGCACCTGCGATCCTACCTTCGCACCTGCGCTCCCGCAGGTGCGACCAATCTCCCGCACATGCAGCTTCCTCAGCTCCAGCCCAAAATCGCACATGCGCTCCATTGTCCGCATCTACGCCTTCGCAGGTGCGGAAATATCATCGCACCTGCGCTCCCAGCCAAGCCACCAAATCTTCGAACCTGCGGCTCCAAAGCCCCACCTACGGCCCAAGCCTCGCAGGTGAGGTCACACCGGATGACAGCAACCTTAGCCTTCTTCAAATTCCAAACTTAATCCGTTAACCACCCGGAATCCACCTGAGGCCCCGGGGACCCCGTTACACCAAACTATTCCAAAACATAGTGCGGACTTGCTCGAGGCCTCAAATCACATCAAACAACGCCGAAACGACGAATCGCACCCTAATTCAATCTTTATGAACTCAAAAATTTCCAACTTTTACATTTGATGCCGAAATCCGTCAAATCACCTCCGATTGACCCCAAATTTTGCGCACAAGTTATATTCGACATTACGGACCTGCTCCAACTTCCGGAATCGCATTCCGACCCTGATATCAAAATTTCCACTTCCGATCGGATTTCTCAAAAACCTTTAAATTTCTATCTTGAGCCAAATGACTTCAAAATGACCTACGGACATCCGAATTCACTTCCGATCGCGCTCCCAACTCCAGATCACCATACGAAGCTATTCCCAGACTCGGAATCCCAAACGGACATCAATAACACTGAAATTCGCTTCAATCCAAACTTAGGAAATTTTCTTCAAAATACTAACTTCCACAATATACGCTGAAACGCTCCCGGGTTATCCAAAACCCGATCCGAACATAAGACCAAGTCTGAAATCATCATACGAACCTGCAGGAACCTTCAAATCCTGATTCGGAGGTTGTTTACTCAAAATTCCAATCTTAGTCCATTTCTCCAACTTAATGCTTCTGAAGTGAGAATTTTCTTTCCAATTTGACTCCGAACTTCCCGAAATTCAACTCGGACCATGCCTACGGGTCATAATACCTGAAATGGAGTTGCTCATGACTTCAAACCACTGAACGACGTGCTAGAGCTCAAAACGACCGGTCGGGTCGTTACATTCTCCCCCGCTTAAACAGACGTTCGTCCTCAAACGTGCTAGGAACTGTTCTGGAGTTATCTGAAATCACTGCTTAACACCTCGAGCACCTGCCCGTGCTACTACAACCCAGTTGAGCACATTAGCTTGATCAAATCTGTAGATTTCTTCTTTTTATCCATATAATAAGCTCAGAATCCAGTTCCAACACCTGAAATTTCTCTGTCAGGCCTAGTTCTAACACATAAACACTCTATAAACTACCACACGATATACCATAACACAACTGCGTGCCTTTGCTGAATCAGCACCATGCACCGCATAATTCATCATCTAGCCACCATGACATTCCCCGAACCTTAATAGCCAAAATTTCACGAATCTGATGCTCCCAATGCACCTTATGATATGTATATACACCCTGCTATAATGTTGGCGATACCACCACAACGGAGGAGATATGCAAAAATTTCTAACCAGTTGCAGAGTTAACCAAACATTGAATCTCTCCTTTTTGACTTAGATCATCATCGCATTACGGACCAAATAATGGTAATTGCCTGTAATATACTTCACATAATATTATCGCACCGATCCCAAATTTATAAATCTCGTCTCACCCAGTATGAACTACTCAGACAACAAATCACCCCAAACATAACCAACAGTCTCACATTATACCACAACGCGCCAATAGGCCATAACTCGAACATGATACACAAAGAAATGACTCAGGAAAAGACTACTCAGCTCACACAACTTATTATGAACTCTTCTTGAAAAATAGAAAGTAAAACACAAGAAAAATAAATATAGGAACCTTACTCATCATCACACTGTTGCGGCGTGCAACCCGATCCAAATAACATACCCGTGGCAGCGTGCCACCCGATCCCATCATAAAATTCACATAAGGAAATATACACAGAGTTGAATTGCTCACTATAACAAAATACTGAATATCGATCATAAGCACGCTAAGTGCATAATACCATCCTGGGGAGACTGATAGAGCCATACACTACGAAAACTCGAGCTCAACTGAGGTGCGATACATATACTCTGAATCTCAAGAGCTCGCCTGCTCACATAACATCATCACTACGTGGAATCTCAACACATAAGAAATTATCAAGTCGTTTCACAACTCACACGGCACAATCACAACATTACATGAAATTGACGACGACGGAACAACACCTGATATTCCAACACCCCTCCTTGAGGAGCGTTATACTGAAATGAACACATCTGACTCGCATGAAGCCCATAATCTTGTTTAAATCTATTCATACACTTCAAGCTGATTCCGCTCGAAATGAACTAGGTTGATAGCCTTACCTGGGTCCAAAATAACCTACTTCCTCTCATAACACGCAAGAAAAACCATCATAGTCGGGGCAAACACCCCACAATCCACAACCAACTGAACCAAACGCATTCCTGGCATAAATCCTCAAATAAGCAATATTGCACTTCCTTATACTCGATCTATAACTTCAACCAATCAGGTGACTACATGTCACACTTATACAATCGTCTCGTGGTTACGCTCCCACGACCTTCCACACATGTAATAAGTCTGCACATCCATAACACCAACCACACCAATTGTTACACCCCATGTTTTCGTACATGAAAGTACACCATGAGTAAATTGATATAAGCTCGGGAATGAGATTATTTTTGAGGTTATAAGTATTCTGTTATTTCAAACAAGTGGTAAGTAAATTTGTGAAGGTGAGAGGGTAGGCAAATCGAAGAAAATGAATTTCGTCAAAGTTTGACATTTTGGGATAAAATACGATCCGAGCTATAATACCCGGTACTAATGGACTAATGCCATACAAGGTACCATATAACCACAGTAGTATAATGTATAAGTATATTAAAAATGAGTAGTATTTTTTTAGGTAATTTGAGATAATTCTTAATTATATGGGTAATTATTTAATTACCGGACAACTGGACATTACCCAATTAATTAATAACCTTAGTGGATAAGATTAATTCCCTCCCCTCTCCCAAATGTGACAAAAGGCCACAAACCTAGAAAATGACTCCTTAGTCATTGTGATAGGTGGCAACTAGGTTAGTAAAGAAAGAAACACATCATTTCTTATGATTATTATACAAATCCTTACAATCAGAACCTTAGGAAATTTTGCAATTCAAAAAGCATTAGCATTTTACAATCCAAAGAAAAACGCTAACCTTCTTAACATCTCTGGAAACATTAGCCATTTTGCAACCTTTCAACAAAGCTAATTCTTTCATTTCTTGAAAACGAAACACCAACAAAACATTAGCAAGCTTGAACAAAAACGTTTTCAATCAAAAAAAATCCAAGGAGAATTATTGGAAGTTTAACAACTTACAAATTTTGTGGTTCTAAAAGGGTACAGTGCAATCTTCTTCAAGAATATTATACAGAGTTTTCCCTGCTCCAGGTATGTTAAGGCTACCCCTTCTTTTTTTTTTTGCATGATCCAAATTATACTGAAGAAACGAGCAAACGCACAGTTTCCATAAATTACTCTATTCATAGGAATACTAGGGGTGTTTATATTCTTGATTCCCCATCTGAATTATTATTATCTTCTGTTCATGGGTTCCATAAAAATACGTATTTGATAATGCTTATCCGAAAGGCATATTGATTTTTATGGCATTCTGAGAAAATCTTATTAATGTATTTCTTATGCATTTCATGCATTTATACATGTACATTGACCAATGACTCAGACGGCGTTATATATATATATATATATATATATATAACGCCGTCTGAGTCA
>ML428180.1:0-37147 GCA_005239525.1 Nicotiana knightiana
TTCAATTGTTTCCTATTATTCCGGGACAATGATGTATTGTTATTTCTAGTGACTCGTAAAAAATCTTATGACTTGTACTACCGGTTTTGGGATATTGTATGTTGGCTTATTGTAGAAACTTATGTTTCATGCTTAGTAATTATTTGGTTAAAAATCTATTACTTAATTAGCAAGTGTTAGGCTTACCTAGTATTAGAGACTAGGTGTCATAACGATATCCTACGAAGGGAAAGTGGGGTCGCGACAAGTAATGCAAAAAAAAATATACTTTAGCAAGGTGATTATAGACAGTAATACATGTGCAAAAATAATGGGGGATCGCATTTATACCCGCTTTTTGTGTCACGTTTTAACTTGTGCCCACTTTGCAAAAATAATTGTAAGTGTACCCGCTTTTTCGCATTACTTCAGCATACGGGGCTGAAGTAGCAAATGCAATCACGCAAAACTTCAGCATTCTAGTTGACGGGCCTGAAGTAGCAAGTGTGCTGAACCAAGTGTGCTGAATTTTTTGTTTGTAATTGATGAACTTAAGCATAGTAGCTGAAGTTTTGTTCTCTATTTGCTGAAGTTTTTGTTTAACTTGTGCACGTCTTAACGCAAAGCTTTTGTTTGTAATTGCTGAAATTTTTATTTTTGTAACTGGCGAACTTCAGCTCTAGAGCTTAAATTTTTATTTTGTAACTGGCGAACTTCAGCTCTAGAGCTGAAGTTTTTATTTTGTAACTGGCGAACTTCAGCTCTAGAGCTAAAGTAGCTGAAGTTTTGTTCTCTATTTGCTGAAGTTTTTGTTTAACTTATGCACGTCTTAACGCAAATCTTTTGTTCGTAATTGCTGAAGTTTTTGTTTTTGTAACTGGCGAACTTCAACTCTAGAGCTGAAGTTTTTGTTTTGTAACTGGTGAACTTCAGCTCTAGAGCTGAAGCTTTTGTTTTTGTAACTAGCGATTTTTGTTTTGTAACTGGCAAACTTCAGCTCTGATAACATATTTATGGCAATCATCCCGTGAACTGAAGTTCCATAGCAGCACCAACAACAGAAGAAAGAAGAAGAAGAAGAAGAAGAAGAAGAAGAAGAAGAAGGAGGAGGAGGAGAAGGAGGAGGAGAAAGGGGGCTGAAGTTATTTAAAAAGTGGATACAAGTTAAAAGTTTTTAAAAAAATGGGTATAGGTTAAATGGGGGCGATCAAATAGGGCGGTCCGCGCAATTTTTACAAAAATAATTAAAAAAGGCACCACGTCTCTCTTTTGCCTACAAAAGAAATTTATGATTGTTTATTTACTTATTTGCCTATTCTAAACCTTCGTATTTTTCCAATGCATATATTGAGAATTGACTATTGAGCAGGTCGTGTCTCATCTCGCGGCTAAGGCTGTCACATGCTTGATCTGAATTAGATTTTCCAACACTTCTCTATGTCTACAATCTACATAACGAATACAATATTCTTTGGCATGGGACCTGAAACGCCTTCATTGCACACAATTTTAATTTGTGCTCTTCTAATGGATGCAATTTCGAATAATTAGGCTTAACAATTATCTTTATTTTGTCCTCTGGTCAAGCATAGGTCTGCATAGAAGCACTATTTATGAGCGATATGATAATCAGACACGAATAGGAATGGCAGTTGATGATTATGAATGTGCAAGAAAAACCTATGCTAGTGATTCTTCCGATAATGATTAAACTAGTGATAAAATTTAAGGCACCTTCATACGAATCGTTAAAAAGAACACAATCTTAATAATTTTAAAGTTCTATCATAAGATCTAAATGAATCACATTTATTCAAAGAAAATAAATAAATGTAAGAGAAAATAATATTACACCTAATGACTTGATATTTAAATTATTTAGATCCAAGTCCAAACCCTCCATTTAGTAAAAATAATGGGGCCAAAATAGGCGCTAAAGGTACCAAACAAACGAAAGAGAAAAGAATAGAGTTTGTGAAAAAGGCATCTCAACTCTTGAGAAATTGGAAGTGTGTAATCCTCTACCAGCCAAATTCCTACCACTCACTAAAGATGGGTTCTCGATTTGTAACAGAAATCCTCCTCCACCCACTCTCTCTCTCTCCCCCACCAACAAATCTCTATTTTTTAATAAATACATATTTAATATTCTTACAAATATAAATATTACATTTTTTTTCCTTGTTGCCTACCACCAACTCCAAGATTGGTATTTATCGATAAAAAGGCAGCCTCTATATAAGTTGATATGACTGAGCTCTTTTAAGCTCTCAGATTTATCTTCTCAAGAAATAAAAAGATTCAATATTTTGCAAGGTGGTAAGTGTTCTTATATCTCTTCATCAATTCTTCTCATGTAATTAGCATTCCATTTCTTCTTGAAACACAAGATTGTATCTTTTTCTCCTCCATTTTCTCTCTTGCAGTAACATTAGAGATCTGTCACTGTATGGTCTTATAGATGATTTGTATTTGGATCTGAACTGGTGAATGTTGTCCCAATTTGCACACTTAATTAATTGTGTATATAAAAGAGTTCCTCCTTCAATGTGATAAGAGTACTTGGCCCTTAAGGATTGATTTAATCTTGTTAGAATCACATGTAAGCCAAATTACATAATGAGAGGGACCTTCTCAACGTTTTGATGTGATAAGCAGTTAAGAATCATTATTAAAAAAAGAGTGGTGGTGAGGGTCATTGAATCAAACGGATTAATACATGTATTTGTGAAAGTTTATACTCTTCAAGTTGCCTGCAGAATGATTTTAAGTTGATGGAAAGGTTCAAGATCATGATAAAGTTTCAGATACCATAGCTTCTTTTAACTATAGCCATTGCCATTTAAACGACTCTGGCATAGAATGGTTTTCTTGATAGTTTCTCAGTCTAAATTAGATGGATTAGTTTTTGCCTCGAAACAACCATCTCAGTTTCATAATCTTAATTTTGATGATTCGTCTATAAACTGCTCAGATTATTTGGAAAGATGAGAGGAGGATTGTGGCAACTAGGGCAATCGATCACTAGGCGTCTGGCTCAGGCTGATAAAAAGACTATTGGTCGCAGATGCTTCGCTTCGGATGCTGAACTCAAGAAGACTGTTCTATACGACTTCCATGTTGTTAATGGGGGCAAGATGGTGCCTTTCGCTGGTTGGAGTATGCCTATCCAGTATAAGGACTCAATTATGGATTCTACAATAAATTGTAGGGAGAACGGTAGCCTCTTTGATGTTGCTCATATGTGTGGCCTAAGCCTCAAGGGGAAAGATGCTATTCCTTTCCTAGAAAAGCTTGTTATTGCTGATGTTGCTGGCCTTGCTCCTGGGACTGGTACCCTCACTGTCTTCACAAATGAGAAGGGAGGTGCAATTGATGATTCGGTGATCACCAAGGTTACAAATGATCACCTCTACCTTGTCGTAAATGCGGGTTGCAGGGACAAGGATCTTGCACACATTGAGGAGCATATGAAATCATTCAAGTCAAAAGGTGGTGATGTTTCATGGCACATCCATGATGAGAGATCACTTTTAGCCCTTCAGGTTAGCTCGCTCTTTCCAACAATTGGTACATGATAATGTGCTTTATATAAATATGCTCTTATCTTAAATAGGACTATAATGTTTATCACATGCTCTGAGATCTGATTAATAGATTGAAAATGGCACTTTAGTAGACAAGGATAAGAAAAAGCGACATCCATCTTCACAGTGGATATAGAATGTCAGAATTCAGGAGATTATTTAAGCGGTTGTGCTTTTTTGGTTTGCTAATTCCAAGCTCTTAGTAAATTCACTTCACTTATCTTAGGAAACTTACAGGAGCTGCATTTCAAGTGTACATTCTTGATTTTATTTTTTTTCGTGATAGTTACAGAATTTTTCTTGGCTTCTTTTTTCAGGGTCCCCTTGCTGCTCCAGTTCTTCAACATCTGACAAAAGATGATTTGAGCAAGATGTACTTTGGGGAATTCAGGGTTTTGGACATCAATGGGGCACCGTGCTTCCTCACAAGGACAGGGTATGTTTCTTTCTTGCTTTCCTCTTCAAACTCGAGCGCTGAGTCTGTACCTGAAAAAAAAACATAATCCTTCAGTTTGACCAACTTTCTAAGAATATTTGTATCAGAATCTTTTCAGATAAATGAACAGTGCCAAGCATTTTGTTGGGCAGTTCCTTTATTAAGTGTTAAATAACGGGTTATTCCTTGCTTGTCTGGTTGGTCGAATACCCCTTTGGTATTGCACACTAAATATGTAAAAACAACCTACATCTGTGTCCATAAGGCAACATATCTTTGTTTCTTGTTATTCAGTGTGCTATTTTCTCTCCATGCAAATATTTCCTGCTTCATATGTACGCTTGGCAATTGATCCTTTCGCAAGTAATCTTGGCTTGAGACAGCCTCTGATATAATTTCTGTATTTTGAGAGGTTTTCAGGTATACCGGTGAAGATGGATTTGAAATTTCGGTACCTTCAGAAAATGCTGTTGATCTTGCAAAAGCTATACTGGAGAAATCAGAAGGGAAAATTCGCTTAACAGGTCTAGGAGCTCGTGACAGTCTTCGGCTTGAGGCTGGTTTGTGCTTATACGGTAATGATATGGAGCAACACATAACACCTGTAGAGGCAGGGCTGACATGGGCCATAGGGAAGAGAAGAAGGGCAGAAGGAGGTTTCCTTGGTGCTGAGGTAATACTAAAACAAATTGAAGAAGGTCCTAAAATCAGGCGAGTTGGCTTTTTCTCTTCAGGCCCACCCCCTAGAAGTCACAGTGAGATTCAAGATTCAAATGGACAAAATATTGGGGAAATCACCAGTGGTGGTTTTAGCCCTTGTCTTAAGAAGAACATAGCAATGGGATACGTAAAAACGGGTAACCACAAAGCAGGCACCAATGTCAAGATTGTGATTCGAGGGAAGTCCTATGATGGGGCGGTTACCAAGATGCCTTTTGTACCCACCAAGTACTACAAGCCATGATAACTCTTTGTTGCCTCTTAAACTTGTTGATTCCTCTAATTGCTACCTTGTTCTTAATGTTTTTTATGAAAGCGAACCCTGAATACTTCAATCTACATGTTTCCTCTTTTGCTTATGAGTTCCTTTCATTGCAACATGGACCACTTTGATTCTTGCATGATATGTGTATTTCCCCTTTCACCTTCCTCTGGAAGTGTCTTTTAGAATTAGAACTGGGCATTGATCTCAGTAGATATAGGATGTTCATGAATTATATAGTTAGTTTGGCCATCATTGAGTTGGTCTCTATCCATTCTGCATATGTTGGCATTTATATCAAATGAAACTCTCCTGCTCTGGGGCTGCAGTTTTGAAGAGGTAATAACATAATGGGAGTTGTAAAGCACATTTGTGGCCTTTGTTGTTGATTGGAAACCCTTTCCTTGCTTTGACAGCAGCCTAATAGTCAGGAATATACTATCTGGTGACTAAGTTACAACTCTTCTACCGACAAACGGAACATTTTACTCTTTGTATCATTGTTAAGTGTCAAAATTCTAAGTTTTGAATAGCATTTCTTCACCACATAGCTTGACCGATTGCCAAGTACCATCTCAATTGCTAGAGATGATGTAAATCCAGAAAGGGAGCCAAAAAGACTGACGATTTTTCCAACAATGGTTGGTAAAACAAGACAGTTAAAATACATTGCTAAAAGCAGATATAAGAAACTCTGAAATACCAACTTCATACCTTCACCAAAGGAGCGAATGTACTATGTTTTCATGAAATCAATAATCTTTCTTTTGCTAAAAAAATTTGAAGTATCTTCTCAGAGGTATTAGCAAAGTGCCTATGCACCATATTTGCAATGCCAATATAATTCTTAAGCCGAGGGTTTACTGGAAACAACCTCTTTATCTCTGCTGCGTTGTCTCTGACATGGACCCGGTGAAATTAAATTCCTCGTGAAGATGTGGAGTACCAACGGCTAGACGGTAAGACCCCAGACCGTCTGGCGAAAACGGCAGAGGGGCCAAACATGGTAAACATGTGCCAGGGGAGCATATCACAAGAAGGAAAGGAAGCCTGGGTGGTGGAAGGGCCATGGGAGGCTGGATCATTTGATGGAAAAAGGAAGACTTTTCCCTACTAGAGAAAGCCCTATGGAGTGAAGGGAAGTCGATATGGCAGAAGGCAGAAGCAGGGGTACGTCTGTTCGAGTTCATTCATGTCCAATGAACTTCAAACAAAATGAGGTTCGTGGTTAAGGAAAGCTCAGGTTGTGAAATCGCTTAGTCGTTAATTAATTTAAAATAAAAATAAAAATTGACACAAGAAAGGAGTAAGGTTGCCTACACCCTACCTTCTCTAGACCCCACTTATGAGATCAAACTAGATATGTTGTTGTTGTTGTCGTCGTTGTAATATGATGCGCAACAATGGGATGATTGCCGCGTCCATGTTAAGCTATATGCCTATATCATGGGGAAGAATCCATTGTGCTGCAAAGACTGAAGTTAAATTTACAAATAACCAAGTAATGGGCTTTATTTTAATTTCTCGACATGCAAGCATAGGCGGACCCATGTGTATGGGTAAGGTGGTGATTCCGTAAACTTCGGCCGAAATTTTATATATATACACGTAAATACTTTGAAAATGGTTAATTTAAAGCAGTTGGCACCCTGAACACTAAAAGCATTTAGGAGACATTGGTTGAGCAGAATAATGTGCTCCCGTTACGTAAAAATTCTGGGTCCGTCTCTGCATGCAAATAAGAACTTGAGAAAATGAAGGCTACGAAGAATAGAGAGGCGTCAGATATCTTTATCTGCATATATTATAAATAAATAAAAGTGTTTTGTGTGAGATGAGATGATTCATAAAACTCAAAATGGTCTAAAGACAGAAAGGAGAAGTTACGAGTTTGCCTGATACCATCAACAAGTAAATTTCACGTATTTAGTTCAAGAAAAAAGAATCACGTCTACATGTGAGAGAGCATGTTGCATAACTAAATAAAAAATAAAATAAAATATCTCTAAAATTTCTCTTTCTAACAAATTAAAAAATTTAATGAGATAGATCCCACCGAGAATAGTATTCCCCGAAAAAATGACTTAACACTCAATGACTATTTTCCATTTGATTATTCTATCTATACTATATTAAAAGCACGAATACCCTCAGTAAAATGTCGTTCACTTTTTTTACTCTTTAAAAATATTCTTACATTGGATAAAATCGTAATAAATTATTATCCTAATATTTAGGAATTTGAAATCTACCAAAATTTTGACTATTAAATTCTTTCCTTATTTGAAGTCATAATTATTTTCAAGTATTTGTCTTTTTTACTAAAATTTTGATTATTAAATTCTTTCCTTATTTGAAGTCATAATTATTTTCAAGTCTTTGCCTTTTCTATTTTGTTAGAAATGATTTAATCATTATTAGACTTCAACTTAAATAAAATAAAACTATAGCTTTGTCCAAATCCATATTAAACGTAAATTTTACATCCTTTTTAGTCTAATTCTACCAAACTTATTGGCTATTCTGGTAAGGAAAAAACGAAAAGAAGTTCACGTTAGGAATCTTAGAAATGTTTTATTTTCAAGTTTTTCTTTTCTTTATTTTGTTATAAGTAATTTAATCACGAAAGAATTACATATTTAATTATTTGGCATTGCAGCCCAACAAAAAATGGCCCAGGTTTGAAGTCTTTACTCGATTTGGTCCAATTTGTATAATTTGAAAGAAATTTTTCAGGTTTTAGCCCGTTATTAAAGACATACTTCTAGGTTTTTTTTTCTTTTCTTCTTTCTTCTTTCCCAGCATATTAAATCTCTCTTCACTATCCTCTCTCTTCGTCCTCTCTTTTCACTCGCCTCTCTCTTCATCCTCCCTAAAAATTACAAAACCTTTTTGTACACACTCGTGATAATCGCATTCTATGTCAATTAGATTTTGATTTTTGAGTTAATTGACAAAAAGAGGTTAAGGAACCACAATAAAATTTGGTATATTAGTCCAAAAACTATCAGATCTGGCCTAAAACTATCAGATCTTGCCTAAAAGAGCATCTCCGGCGACCTCGTCTATGTTTTCTTATTTCTCTTAGTTTTTGCTTCATCCTTTCTTACTGGTGAAGCCCAGATTTGAATGTCGAAACCTTGCCGGAAAAATTCACACCAACAACCACCGAAAACTGTAATGTGGTGATGGACACAAAGTATTTTCTAGTGTAAATTTGTATAGGTAGTGTTTATACACACTTATACAATATTGTATAAACATGTATAAGTGTGTATATATGCGTACAATGTTGTATAAATTGTTTGTACAGGTAGTTATACATAATGTGGTGATGGACAGAAGGTGTTTTCTAGTGTAAATTTGTATAGGTAGTGTTTATACTCACTTGTACAATATTTTATAAACATGTATAAGTGTGTATTTGCTGATAGACCTGTATAATAGGCATCAATGGATGTTTGACATTTTCTTCTTTTTTCCGTCTTTGTCTTATTTTTTTGATATACATTATTAGAGATTGTATATACAAGTTTATACAAAGTTATACATCATTATACATGTAATGCACATGTGCAGTTAAATCTAAAATTAAAATTTTATATGTTCAATTTATGTATAAATCGACTTTTCTTGTTGATTTATTTGCAAAATCATGAACGTGCAATAGTTATTTTCAATTTTTATTTTTTATTTATGCTATTTAGAGCTTGGAAAAGAAGAAAATTTAAGGTTTTCAAGTTGCATTATATATGAATTTGAATTTTTTTAGATGGAATAGGAATATATACAAACTTGGGGAAGAATAATAAAAAATCACCGAATTTTTGTGTTTGAAGATCTGTAGAATAAAAAAAATAAAAAAAAATACTTATTTTTCAAACTTTGACCTATTGTTAATGGGCTACAAATTTACAAAATAATAACGGGGTTATTCTGCTGCAGTGTATATAGGTGGATTGTAGTTTTGTGTAATTCTCCTTTTAATCATTATTCGACATCAAACTCAAGTAACACGTAAGCTTCGCACACCTTTTAGTTCTTCCGAATTTTAAACAATTACTTTTTCTAAATTTTGGTTTCTAATTACATTGGACAAACTTGTAATTTAGTTTTTTAATAATTAAGACTTTAAAATTAACTAAAATTTTGGATAATAAACTTTATTTATTTGAACTGTGTTGAAAGTCCTGATACTATATTTAGAAATTAAAAATCGACCATATTTCTACTAATAAATATGGTTATATATATTTCGCATTCATATATGATTCATAATGGAGTATGCAGACTTTAATCATGCAGATTCAAACTGGTTTTTGTTATTCAACGTTTTGATAATGAATTAAGACCAAAAATCAGTAATATATCAATTTCCAACTTAAAACAAGGAGTAACTCTTTAATTTTAAGAACATTTTTTTTTCGAGAATTTAAGTTTTCCCTAATATTTAGGAGATCTAAATCTACTAAATTTGTAACACTAAATTCTTTCTTTTCTGAACTATATATAAAAGTCCTATTATATTATATCTATTGCGCAAATCTTTTCCTTATTTTATAACACAATAATTTTATGAAAGACAAGTAATATCAAAAAAATTAAAAAATCCACTGTAAGAAGTAAATAGTAGCTATTACTTGGTGTAGGTTTGAGTTATTTTTTTGTTATAAAAGTATTACCAATTAAATCTATATTAGTAAAAATAATATAAAATAGAGAAAGGCTAAGTAGGAAACTATAACTAATGTTGACATGTGCAGAGTTAATACTCATAAATTTTATAGTATAATTTAATTATTAGAGTAAAAGTATAAAAGAAACTTAGAGACAGAATTTTGTGTGAAGGTATAAGCAGGTCCACTACCCTTTAATTAAACACTTCTTCTATAAAATGTATGTAACAAAATGTAAATACATATTCTAATAAATATTATAATTAAAAATAAAACAACCCAACAGTTACGATTATTATACTCTTTAGTTCAACCACAAATTGAAGAAATATTTTCGAAATAACACATGACAATTACATGTCATAAAACATAAGTTGATAAACATTCATATCATTTCATGAAATTTATATTGATTGACATGTGTACACACGCAAAGCACGCTTAATTTTTTTTACTTTTACCTTTTAAAAATTAATTTCACACTAGAAGATAATTATATATTTAATATTTAGAATTTAAAAATAACTAAAATTTTAATTATTGATTTTTTTCTTATTTGAACTACATATGAATTAAATCTGACTATTTAGGACTTCAAAATCATTGAAATTTTACAATTCCAAATAAGACACTGTAGACATGTAAATTTTATTGAATATAAATTCAATAAAATTATTTAGACCATTTTAAATATATTAGTCCAAATAAATATTATGGGCTAATAGAATTGAATTATTTATATAAGTCCAATATACATGGGTTGAATAAATAAGTCTTAATCCATTGGGCTAGCCCATTTGGTGAGGCTAAAGTGATGAGCCCAATTCATTAGGCCCAAGATTTCATCTTCCTAGAGGCCCAAATGGATGCCCACGTGTCAAATGATGTGGCACGCCTATTCAAACAGAAGAGCCAACAGGATCATCACACGTGTCAAAATGACAAGGTATGCCAAGTCACATTAAAAGGCCAATGAAATCGCGCCACGTGTGCAAGTGACATGTTCTGGCCAATCAAATGCGGCTGTGTCACACTTCAATTTGATTTGTCGGAAAGAGTTTGTTCTTATCACAACTCCTCCCTTCCACAACCATAAATAGGGATCTTCATAACTCAGAAAAGATACCAGAAGTTATAACAAGAAGCAAGAGAGAGCTCGTGGATCAAACGCCGCAAATTTCTCTACAAGTTTCAAACTTCAAGAAATCAAGTTCAAGCTCAAGAACGAAGAAAAATCCAAGTTCAAGCTCAAGAACGAAGAACAAATCAAGGTTCAAGGAGTACGAGTTCAAATCAAAGTTCGTGCTAGTTGAATTCAAGATCATCGTTCGTGGAAACAAATATAGATTCAAGATCAAGCTCAAAGGCCCTTGGATTTATTTATTATTGAAAAGAAGAATCAGAGGATTCATAGAGATTGTACACTCAAATATTTGAAATAAAATACTACGATGTTGCGATATTTTACGATCCTGATTTTATTTTCTCGACGCAATTTATTGTCTATAAATTATGGAACGCCCAGTGGGACGATCTCTGCCTCTCATCTCAACTTTTCAATCACCAAAGTTCAAGAACAACGAAATGGCTTCCACGAAAATCAACTCCAGTTCAACTTACGCCAAGGCTGCCAAATTCAGGTTCTATGCTGATGTGAAAAACATACTCGAAGTTACCTTTGGAAGCTTTGGACCAGTTACGAGGAGAAGAGAGAGCTCGTTAGGACAACAAGCACCCAGTGACGTCTGCATCTACCCCTGTTTTCGGATCTTCATCCTCAAAAGGATCAAGATCTTCCACAAATGCAACCGAAGGAGGAAGCAATGTTGCTGAAAAGATCAAGAAAACTCTTGCTCTACTTGACCTCTCCAGATCCAAGCATTCTACTGTGAAGGAAGATGATGACGCTTCAAGTGATGGATCCTCCCCACTTACACCACATAGCGTGAGCCAATCAATGATCAATTTGTGTGAAAACCCATGCTACTCTCCATCGTCCATGACAATCATGCAAGCCATGGTGAAAAACACTTCATCTGTGGAGGAGCAGTTGGCAAACTTGACGGAAGCAATCGCTGGCTTGACCAAGTGCATGCAAAATCAAGATGCTAGAATCCACAAGCTAACAGATAGGGTGGGAATCTTGATGGAAGAAGAATCCACCCATGCACCTGGCAAACTCCCAGAAGTTCAAGAGATTGATCCTCCCCCACGACAAGTTGCATCCACTAAGAAAATTCCAATCTCTTCGGAAGGAATGATTCTAATCGATCAACTGAAGGATTTCATCTAAGGAATTATTAAAATCAAGTACGAAGTTGCTACCAAGTCTTCCCTTACATACGTAAAGCCATAAACTGCAAGGATTGATATGTTGAAAATGCATGTTGGCTATCAACCTCCAAAGTTTCAACACTTTGATGGTAAAGGCAATCCAAAGCAACATGTGGCGCACTTCGTTGAGACATGCAATAACGGTGGGACTTATGGAGATTACCTCATCAAACAGTTTGTCCGCTCGCTAAAAAGAAATGCTTTTGATTGGTATACAGACCTCGAGGCAGGATCTATTAATAGCTGAGATCAACTAGAACAAGAGTTCCTCAATCGCTTTTATAGCACAAGGCGCACTGTGAGCATGGTGGAACTCATAAATACTCGTCACCGGAAGAGTGAACCAGTTATCGACTTTATCGATTGTTGGAGAAATGCAAGCCTCAACTGTAAAGACAAGCTTAGTAAAGCTTCTAGCATAGAGATGTGCATCCAAGGTATGCATTGGGTATTGCATTACATCTTGCAAGGCATAAAGCCTAGCACATTTGAAGAACTTGCAACTCGTGCCCATGACATGGAATTGAGCATGGCCTCTGCTGAAAATGAAAGATTGCCCATCTATGAACCTCGCAAAAGGAACGACAAGCAAGAAGTCAGAAAATGGAGCAAGTTTGTACCAGGATATGAAAATAAAGAAGCTATGAATGTCAACACGTCACCTGTGAAGTTCACGACGAAGGTAAGCAAGAAGCAGAGTATGAAATCCACTTCGTTTCAAGATAAGCCAAGTGGAAAGTTGACTCTAAAAGAAATGCAAGAAAAAGAGTACCCATTTCTGGATTCTGATGTGCAGCTATTTTTGAAGAACTCCTCGAGTTAAATCTCATTGAGCTTCCAGAGATGAAGCGACCAAATGAAGCTGAGAAAATCGATGACCCAAATTACTACAAATATCATCGACTTGTGAGCCACCCTCTGGAGAAGTGCTTTGTCTTCAAGGACAAAGTTATGGACTTGGCTCGTGAAAAGAAGATCGTGCTTGAAGATGAGAAAGCAAGCGCAAACCAAGTCTCTATCATATTTGGCTCATTCCATCCAGAAGAATTATGTAGTTCTAAAGAAAGTAAAGATGAAGAATTACTGGAGAATTACAAAGTTGAAGACGGTCAACCTGAGGACGATGAAGGTTGGACGTTGGTGACTCGTCGTAGGCGCCACAAAAGGAGCCCACGAAAAGGATCAATGAAACAACCAACAAGGAAAATAATGGTGAAAAGGCCTAGGAGATGGAATCCAATTAAGCATGAAAATAAAGCGAAAATAGAGGTGCATCACCCTCAAAATCCACGACATCCAGTGACCTTGGAAGAGTTTTTACCAAGTTGGTTTCGCACGAAGATTTCCCATGGGAGCATTGATGCCTCTTGTTGCCATGCTGACGAAGGAAAAGAAAATAGTGATGACCTAACGTTGGCACCATCCTCGGAAAAGCTTATAGAGTCCACTCCTCAAGAAGTTAATGCTTGTGAGGAAAAGTCACGTTCACAAATGACGACCTCCTGCTAGGTAACACTCCTCATAACCGCCCATTATACCTAGTTGTCTATATGCGTGATGAAAGGGTAAATCGAATTTTCGTTGATGGAGGATCCTCTGTGAACATTTTGCCAATTCGCACTGTGGAAGAACTTGGTATTCCCATGAACGAACTCTCAGAAAGTCGTGTGATGATCCAAGGATTCAACCAAGGGGGGCAAAGAACCATAGGCGCGATCAGGCTGGGAATCACTATTGAATATATGCAATCAAGTACATGGATGCATGTGATCGATGTGAAGACTTCATACAATGTTTTGCTTGGAAGGACTTGGATACATGAGAATAAAGTAGTTCCATCTACGTCCCATCAATGTTTGAAATACTACAAGGGTGAAGTCGAGAAGAAGATAGTTGCTGATGATGAGCCATTCATCGAGGCAGAGTCACACTTCGCCAATGCAAAGTTCTACTTGAAGAACCGAATTGTGAAGGAGCTAAAAGTTGATGATGGGTTGAAAAGCAAGAATGACGAGCCCATAACCAGAAAAGTTGAGGTGACTATTGGTAAAGCCAAAGCCGTTACTGAGGAGGTACAACCCAACGTGAACAAATCTCACAGAGGGGATATTGCATCTTATGGCAAGAAAGTAAGTCCTAAGCTCCAATATGTCCCTAAAAGGAAGAAAGACGAGGGCGAATCATCTAATCCCCAAACCAAATGCTAAAGGAGTTAACTCTTCCGGTAACGAATTGAGGCAGTAAAGTTGTCCTCGAAGCCGTTTGCAAGGTTTGTAGCCCAAAATCGTTTGCAGAATGCGGCACTCCCTACAAAGCGAATAGATGAAGGTTTTGATCCTAACGCTTACAAGCTATTTGCGAAAGCTGGATACAATCCCGATAGGCCGTCAAAGTTAGGGAAGCTCCCATCAGAAGCTGCAACGAGGAAACCACATGAAGGTTTGGGATACAAGAAACCGTCACCAGTGCGCATCTCAATAAGGAGGGCGAGTAGCAATTATATCAGTAGAAGATGAATCTGCCACTTCTAACAGGCCTTCCGTCTTTGGCGGACTTGGAAAATCAACTGTGAGAACTTCCGTATTTGAGAGATTGGGTCCATTAAAGAAGGGTAATAAGTTCCAGAGAAGTTATCGAAATACAAGAACACCCGCTCCGCCCAAAATCCAGAAGATCTCTAAAGATTTCCAAAGTTTGGTTCCTACTAGAATGAGGCGACAAACAAAAGTCATGGTTTCTTGTGATGAAGTACTGAAAGTGAATCCATACACTATAGTCTACACTAAAGAACGTGATAACGACGAAGAAAGTGTGGGTTCTTTGTATCATGTCACTATACAAGGCGAGAACAGTGTTCCATCTTCAATGGAAGATAATGCAGAATTGGAGGATGTTTCACCATGTTATCACATATCCTTTAACTATGGGGACCCTCAAGAATATTAAGATGAAAAATATGCTCCACCTGAACTTGAAGAAGGAGTGAAGATAATAGTTGATGTCTTAAAAGAAGTTAACTGTAACGACCCGACTGGTCGTTTTAAGAATTTGTGCCCCGATCCCCTATTTACCACTTCTCCCATGTCTATTTATGTTATTGGAACTTGTCGGAGCATTGAGTGTTGAAATCCGGGGTGATTTTGGACTCATAGTCCATAAATGTAGAATTTAGCTTTAGAAATCTGGCCATAGCTAGAGCTGTGTGAAGATGGATCCGGAATGGAATTTCGTCGACTCCGTTAGCTCCGTTGGGTGATTTCGGGGTTAGGGGCGTGTTCGGAATGTGTTTTCAAGGTCGGTTGTGGATTTAGGCTTGAATTGGCGAAAGTTAGAATTTCGACGATTTTGGCTGATAGGTGAGATTTGGATATCGGACTCGGAACAGACTTTCGAAAGTGACTGCAGGTCCATAATGTTGTTTATGACCTGTGTGAAAAATTTGAGGTCATTTGGATGAGTTTAGACGTGTTTCGACGTCGGATGTGAATTCTAGAAATTTCCTAAGTTCTTAGGCTTGAATCTATGCATAATTGATGAAGTTAATATTATGAGATATGTTTTTAAGGCTCGACCAAGTTTGAATGAGGTATTAGGATTTGTTAGTAGGTTTGGTTGAGGTCCCGGGGGCCTCGGGTGTCTTTCGGGTGCCCAAACGGGTATGTTTTTGGCTTAAGCCTTTGCTGGTTTTGCTGGTTTTGCTGGTTTTACAGCAGCAGTTGAGTGTTCTCTGCAATCGCGTGAATAAGTTCGCGATCACGTAGTGTTAGGTTGAGGTGGTCAGATATTGTGCTTCACGATGGCACAAGTCCAGCAGCGATAACATTGTTCTGGTCAGTTAGTCTCCGCGATCGCACACCCAGGATCACGATCGCGTAAGGTATCCTAAGGCTGAGGGAGGTGCAGTGTTTGATCTGTGTGGTCGCGTGGCATCCACTGCGATCGTTGTTGTAGGGTCAGAAGGTCCGCGATCGCAGACCTTTAATCGCGATCGCGATGAAGGAATTTCAGGCGCGTGTTTCATTACTCTCCGCGATCGCGACTCATTGTACGCGATCGCATAAGGCAAATGCCTGGGCAGAATATTAAAACCCCAAACCCAAGGGTTTATGCTATTTTCCATATTTTCTAACTTGAGAGCTTGGGAAGGGCGATTCTTGAAGAATTTTGCACCTGGGTAACTTGGGTAAGTGATATCTATCCATTATAGATCAATTTCCATGATTCCAATCTTAAATCCAACCTTTAATTTCGAAAATTATGGGGAAAATGGGATGAACTTCATAGACCGAACTATTGAGTTTTGATTGGGTATTTGACCTCCGATTTGAGATATTCTTATATGTTAGACTCGTGAGTGAATGGGTGTCCGAAAAATATAAATTTTACCCGATTCCGAGATGTGGGCCCGAGGCACTTTTTGGGTGAATTTCCTAAATTCGCGTATTAGCTTATAAATAATTAGCTATTTTGTTCCCTTGGAGTGATATTTACACCATGCAATCGATTTGAATAGATTTGGGCCACCCGGAGTCAGATACTCGTGGCAAGAGCTTGGTATTGAGTTGATTAGCGCAGTCCAGGTAAGTGGCTTGCCTAATTCTGTGTTGGGGATCTTCCCTTAGGCATTTTTATACTGATTTTGTTATGTGGACGCCGTGTACGCGAGGTGACGAGTGCGTACACGGGTCATTGTTGCTAAAATCCNGGATCTTCCCTTGGGCATTTTTATACTGGTTTTGTTATGTGGACGCCGTGTACGCGAGGTGACGAGTGCGTACACGGGTCATTGTGCTAAAATCCTATTTTTCTCCCATGAAAACGCTCATTTTTATTCATATATTACTGTTTCCTATCTTAATTGAGTAGATAGCCTAAGTGTAAGCATGCCTACCTGTTCTGACTTGAATTCCTTTTATTTTCTACTAGTCACATCATGCGTAGGTAGTTTTACTCTATCCTTACCTGTTATTTTTCCTGGATTGTTTACTTAAGCCATAATTGACATACTGTTGTTTTGCATATTTAAATTGGGACTACAGAACGAGATCCGAGAGCTTTCCCCCCGTACTGCATTTCACATTTAAATTGATACTATGGACCAAGATCCGGGAGCTTTCCCCCTGTACTGAAATGCATATTTAAATTGGGACTACAAACAGAGATCCGGGAGTTTTCCCCCTGTACTGCATAGCATATTTAAATTGGGACTACGGACCGAGATCCGGGAGCTTTCCCCATGTTCTGCATTGCACATTTACTGTTGAGATATATGATGTGTTGAGCCGAGGTCTATCTTTATGTTATTAAACCTTTCTGTATTCGTTAATCCTATTATCATTGCTTATCTGTATTTCACTGTTTTAAAGTTTTATATTGACTTGTTCTTACAAACTCAGTAGGGCCTCAACATGAACTCGTCACTACTTGACTGGGGTTAGGCTTGGCACTTACGGAGTACCGAATGTGGAGTACTCACGCCCTTTCCTGCGCATGTTTTCCCCATGTACAGATCCAGGTACCAGCACCCAGTTTCGTGGTTAGGAGTCGTCTACCATCATCCAGGAGACCGCGAGGTAGTTATGCCCCGTCCGCAGAATCCGACAAGTCCCCTTCTACTCTATTATAGGCATAGAAGACTTGTATATTTTTCCGTTGTTTCATTGTATAGATCTACATTTAGTAAAGAGCTTGTGACTATGGTGACATTCCGGGTTTTGGGAAGTATAAATATATATGTGAGCAGTACGTTACATCTACTTGATATCTTTTGTCTTTATTTTATTGATTTTGTCATTTCTGCAAATTTTAGGCTTACCTAGTCATAGAGACTAGGTGCCGTCACGATACCTTTCGGAGGGTAAATTGGGTCGTGACATTAACCTTGGCACCGATGAAGAACCAAAACCCACCTACCTAAGTGCTTTACTAGAAGCTGATGAAGAGAACTTATATTGAGTTACTCAAGGAGTTAAGGGACATCTTCGCTTAGAGTTACAAAGAGATGCCTGGCTTGGACCCGAAAGTAGCAGTCCATCACCTCGTAGTCCAAAATGGTGCTCGCCTTGTTAAACAAGCTCAAAGGCATTTTAGGCCGGACTTGGTTCCCTTGATTAAAACCGAAG
Organism: Nicotiana knightiana; assembly: GCA_005239525.1. Classification (NCBI taxonomy): domain Eukaryota; kingdom Viridiplantae; phylum Streptophyta; class Magnoliopsida; order Solanales; family Solanaceae; genus Nicotiana; species Nicotiana knightiana. The sequence continues at coordinate 18,117 of ML428180.1, forward strand.
TTAACAAACTCATCGAAGTTGGCTTTATTCGTGAAGTTAAATACCCAACATGGGTTTCAAGTATTGTCCCTATAAGGAAGAAAAGTGGCTAGATTCGAGTGTGCGTTGACTTTGGAAATCTTAACAATGCGTGTCCGAAAGATGAGTTCCCGCTTCCCATTCCAGAACTGATGATCGATGCTACTACTGGGTACGAGGCAATGTCATTTATGGACAGTTCATCATGCTATAACCAAATTTGCATGGCGCCAAAAGATGAAAAGCTCACTGCATTCCGTACCCCCAAGGGTATTTATTGCTACAAGGTAATGCCTTTTGGCTTGAAGAACGCTGGTGCTACTTACCAAAGAGATATGTAGCATATCTTTGATGACTTTCTCCACAAGAATGTCGAATGTTATGTTGATGACTTGGTGGTGAAATCAAGAAAGAAAAGCGACCACTTGAAAGACCTGAGAATGGTGTTTGATTTGCTCCGGAGATACCAACTTAGGATGAATCCATTAAAATGCGCCTTTGGAGTTACCTCCAGAAAGTTCTCGGGTTTCATTGTCCGACATCGAGGGATTGAAATAGATCAAGCTAAAGTAGATGCAATCTTGAAAATGCCTAAGCCCCGCAATATTCATGAATTGAAAAGTCTGCAAGAAAAACTAGCATACCTTAGGAGATTCATCTCAAACCTAGCTGGGAGGTGCCAACCATTCAGCCGCCTTATGAAGAAAGGTATCCCTTTCAAATGGGACCAAGGGTGTAGCAATTCCTTTGAGAACATTAAATCCTACTTGATGAAGCCTCCGGTTTTGGCAGCCCCTATACTTGGAAAGCTGCTGATACTATACATTTTAGCACAAGAAAGGTTTGGTGGAGCATTGTTGGCCCAAGAAAATAATGAAGGGAAAGAAAACTCCCTTTACTACTTGAGCATGATGATGACACCAAATGAGCTGAATTATTCGCCAATTGAAAATTTATGTCTGGAGCTAGTCTTCTCAATCCAAAAGTTGAAGCACTACTTTCAAGCTCGTGTCATTTGTTTGGTTTCTAGAGCAAATCCCATCAAGTTCGTGATGTCAAAAACTGTCCTTAGTGATACACTAGCAAGGTGGTACCTCCAGTTTCAAAATTTTGAAATCGTGTACATCCCACAAAAGGCTATAAAAGGACAAGTGTTAGCGGACTTCTTGGCAGATCGCCCTATACCTGATGATTGGGAGCTAATTGACGAAATACCTGATGAGGACGCCATGGTCATTGAAGTTTAGCCTCCATGGAAGATGTACTTTGATGGTGATGCACATCGCGGAGGAGCTAGTGCTGGCATAGTATTTGTCACTTCTCAAGGTGAAGTTCTGCCCTACTCTTTTACATTGACGCAACTCTGCTCTAACAACGTTGCTGAGTATCAAGCACTAATACTTGGACTTGAAATGGCTGTCGAAATGAAGTGGTTGCAATTGCAAGTCTTTGTTGACTCTCAGTTGGTGGTCAATCAGCTTCTAGGTAGTTACGAGGTCAAGAAGCCTGAACTACGCCCATATCATGATTAAGCAAAAAATTAATGGGGTGGCTCGGTGATGTGACTATTCAGCATGTGCCAAGGAAAGAAAATAAGAAGGTTGGTGCTTTAGCTTCCCTAGCTTCATCATTAACCCTGCTTGATCAAGCGAAAATTACTGTCTGCCAAAAATGGGTAGTACCGCTGCCAAATAAGGTTGAAGGTGAAGAAAATGAACTTAAGCATTTTGTCGTTGTTTCTGAAATTGAGAAAGAAGAATGGCGACAACCCATTATCGACTACTTATGCTATGGAATACTTCCGGAAAATTCGAGGAGAAGTACTGAAATCTGTCATCGTGCACCTCTCTTCCTTTACTACAAAGATACTCTATACAGAAGGTCGTTCGAGGGAGTCCTCTTGTGATGCTTAGGGGAAAAAGAAGCACTCCAAGCTTTGCGAGAGGCACATTCTGGGGTATGTGGGTCGCACAAGTCTGGACCAAAGCTCCACTTCCATATAAAAATGATGTGATATTATTGGCCAACGATGGTAAAAGATTGCTTGGACTACGCTCGAAGAATCAAGGCTTGTCAATTCCATGCAAATTTTATTCATCAACCTCCTGAAGTGTTGCACCCGACTGTTGCATCCTTGTCGTTTGACGCTTGGGGATTGGATGTTGTTGGACCACTGTCAAAGTCCTCTGGTGGGCACCTATACATCTTGGCTGCAACTGACTACTTATCAAAATGGGCTGGAGTTGTTGCTCTTAAGGAGGTAAAGAAGGAAAATGTCGCAAGTTTCATCCGAGTAAACCTAATCTATCGCTTTGGAATTCCTCATTATAATAACAGATAATGGAAAGCCATTCGATAATAGGTTGATGAACAAGGTTTGTGATCTCTTTGGGTTCAAGCAATGTAACTCTTCGATGTACAACGCTGCCGCCAATGGTCTAACTGAAGCATTCAACAAAACTCTATGCAACTTGCTAAAGAAAGTCGTCTCCAAATCCAAACGAGATTGGAATGACCGTATGGAAGAAGCTCTATGGGCATATAGGACGACTCACCGCACGCAAACATAAGCAACTCCGTATTCACTAGTTTATAGAGTCGAAGTCGTCTTGCCACATGAGCGTCAAATACCTTCATTACGACTGGCTATTCAAGAAGGGATCACTGATAAAGAAAATGCTCGACTTCGATTAGCAGATTTAGAGGCTCTTGAGGAGAAGAGGTTGGAAGCTCAACAGAGTCTTGAATGCTATCAAGCTCGATTGTCTTGTGCCATCAATAAAAAAGTTCTCCCGAGATCCTTTCAGGTAGGAGATCAAGTCCTTTCTATAAGAAGACCCATTATTACTTCCCATAAACCTGTAGGGAAGTTCACTTCAAAATGGGATGGACCATATGTCGTGCAAGAAGCTTATTCAACTGGGGCTTACAAGATGGTTGATACAGATGGCATGAGAATTGGCTCTATCAATGGCAAGTTTCTAAAGAAGCATTATACTTGAAGTTTCAATTCTCCTTAACGCATGAGCATAAACTACATGTTACTCCTGGCCCGTATGAGTCTAAACTGTGTACGGCGCACCCAAAAAAAAGAAAAGAAAAAGTAGGTCCGCTAGGTTGAAAACCTCGAAAGAGGCGGCCTAGGCAAACATTAGGACATATATAAAAAAAGGGTCCGCTAGGTTGAAAACCTTGAAAGAGACGACCTAGGCAAACATTAGGACATATATAAAAAAAAAAGGGTCCGCTAGGTTGAAAACCTCGAAAGAGGCGGCCTAGGAAAAAGTTAGGACATAAAAAAAAAGTTCTACCTATTCTGAACTACGGTATGACTTGATCCTCTTCACCGAGGTACGTAGGAAGCTTAGAGTTTCATTCTGAGTTCAGTCGCATAAGTTCAAAAGATACATAATCCCCCAATCATTGTCCGAATGAAGTACAATGAAATGTCATTCATTCAATCAGTATCTGAAAATCGAGTTGGGATACCATTCTTCTATTAAACTATGGATACCATTTGATTTAAAGGGGGCAAGTCACTATGGTAAATTGGTGTCTTCAACGAAATGATTAATATATTTTTGGAGGTTGCCGAGCATTTGCATTAAAGTCCGGGGATCCGTTATGCCTTAACGTTCGCCAAACCTTGAAGTTATTTTGGTCAACCTTCATGACATTTAAAATTCAGTGAGACTTGGACCCAAGATATTTGGTGAGAATGAATCTCTTGAATTTCAATTTTGACAATTAAAAAGGATCTTACAATCTCGAGGCTTCCACACCAAGATAAAATTTTTTTTGGTGAAGTCGCGCTAATATGGAACTGTCGGCATATCAGGAACCAAAATTGACTTCAAAATATTATCTGAAGCTATCCTTAAGGCATTAAGTTTTGTATTTTGGATATGTTATATATTTAAAAGTTAGGTTTCCAATGGATTAAACGGTTCGGGATTTCGACATTCCTACATCAAGATACAAATATTTTGGTGAAGTTGTGCAAATTTGAAACTATCAGCATGTCATAATTTAAAGTTAGATTCAAATTAATAACTGGGATTATTATCAAAGTGTTTGATTCCTAATTTTGGATATGTATTAGATTTTTAAGTCTAGTTTCCATTAAATTAAACGGTTTATGATTTTGACATTTCTACACCAAGATATAAATTTTTTTGTGAGACTGCACAAATCTAAAACTATCAGCGTGTCGAAATTTAAAGCTAGATTCAAAATAATATCTGTGATGATTCTCAAAGTTCTTGATTCTAAATTTTGGATATGTCTTAGATTTTTTAGTCTAGTTTCCATGAAATTAAACGGTTTATAATTTTGACTCTACACCAAGATATAAATTTTTTGGTGAGACTGCGCAAATCTGAAATTTTCAACATGGTGAAACCTAGAGTTGGTTTCAAAACATTATTTGGGTTGATTATGAAAGTGTTTGATTCTATGTTTTGGATATTTTTTATATGTTGAATTCTAATGTTTGAGAAATCAAACGGTTCATTATTTGGACTCTCCCACGACAAGATATGAATCTTTCATTACGAGTACGTAAAGCTGAAAATTACGCGACCAAGATAAATGTCAGGCAATGTAAAGAAAAAGACAAGCAATATGATTTATGAAATAAATATCCACTAGGTCAACCTAATATAAGGATAAAAGGGGAGATAATTCTAATATCCTAATCTAAACAAAACTTATAGTTGATCAATTCTTGACAGCTAGTCTCCAGGTTCTTCTCCTCCTCCTCCAAATTGGCCGAATCTTCATCAATCAGCAAATTTACGTTGTCATATGAAGAAACCTCGGTCTCGGCAGCTGAAACTTTTTCCTGAATCTCTTCAACCTCTTTTTGAGTCACTTCTATAACACCTTCGAGGTTCTCCCTCTCTTGTTGTAATGTCTGCAATTTCTTCACAACTCTCTTAAGTTTCTTTTCACTAGAGGAAACTTCATTGATTTTCTCACTTGCTTCAAGTTTGAATGATCCAAGACGCTCCTTAGCTTTGGAAATCATCTCCAGCTTCTCATCTTGACTCGTCTTATCAGCCAAATTGGATCGCTCTTGGTCATATGAGGGAGCGAGCTCGAAAAGAGAATCCAGTAAACACTCTAATGGAGAAAGATCTAAAATATTCACCTTTTTCATATACTCAAAAATCTCAGTAGTTTTCTCCCTATAAGAAGAGATCAGTTATGCACGAGTCTTGGAGAGTCTATTGCAAATTTCCTCCCAAAGTCTCAAGATGAATTCCTTTTTGCGATTAAAGACAATGCTCCTTCCTTCAAAAATAGATATTGTTGTGTTTGTCATCGGTGGGACGTGAGTTATCTCATTTATAGTTTGTTGGTTTAGGGATCTGTCATGAGGAAGAGATGATACCTTTGGAGGTGTCTTCACTTTAGATGTAGGCCCTCCAATAGATTCATCACTCACTTGCGGCTGGTCATGTGGGTATACCGCCGGATGCCCAATGGCATTTAACTGCATAAGGAAAGGAAAAGAAAGTGAATGTTTTTAGAGCCATTCTTTCATTAAAAAATAAATAAATAAATAAGAAGAAAGGGCTAGGTGATTGTATTTTTACCTCCCTGTTACAAGTTGTAGGCGTTCTTGAGGGACTATCAACACTTGGAACCTCTACGATCTCCAATGGGTTAGGCCGTTTCCTTTTCCAATTTTGATCTTCATTGGTACTCTGACTTGTATCTTGAGGAACTTGCGTGCTAAATGGAAGAACTGGAAGGTACTTCTCTAAATCCGCTGAAGTGCATACCACCTCTTTCAAAGCCGTCTTTGAAGATTTAAGCTTCTTTTTCTTATGTTGTGTAGCTACTTTTGTGATTAGAGTACGTGGCTCTTTAACTTTTGGGAGCGTCTTTCCAACACTTTGATCTTCACCTCCTAAGGGAGTAGTAGACTTTAGCCCAATATGTCTACCAAAGCTGGTAAATTATTCTCGAGAAACTTCCCATGCGCTTTCTCCCACCAAGATGTATAATTGGTGGAGAAAGGCTTCTACACAGGATCGCCCTTTGGGGGAAAAACCGCGTGTGACATAACCGATACAGTGTGCAAATCCTCCAAAATCTGAGTCCTTCATCTAGAGAGGCATTACGGATATCATTCTCCAAAAAATCGGGGACGTTCTGGTAAAACCCAAGTTGACAACCAAACCGATGCGGGCTATAGGGCTCGATGATGAATGAGTTACCATACCTCAAAGGGAGGTAATTAAAACGTAAGCTCATGAAGTAATTTGACTCCAACTCTTGAGGGGAATCGTTATCCACATAATAGTAAGGACGAGAATTGGTTAACATTGTTGGTGTCCAAACTATATTCTCCCCATTGTGGATGCGTTTTCTCGCATCCTTCCCGTCAAAGTACCTTGCAGCTCCCTCTTCTGAGTATGCCACCATCAAAGGGACAGACAGACCCTTAGCAAGTGGATAATGGGTTTTGAAGTAATGTGCAAGCCAACCGTAAACATAATGAATGGGAAAAAAAAACTCTGACCTGATCAAGTTGGGAAGAGCACGAAATCTTATTCAAACCATGATAAATACTCGCCAAAACTAGGACCGCAAGGCTAATCTTTCGCCCGCCTGCCATCGTTCTTGCCATCTTAATAGTCTCGGGATCTAATGAAGTTTTCTGCCTTGGGAAACACAAAGTCACATAGCCAAATTGATAAGAATGCTTCTACGTAAGTTTCATCTTTCTTGTCAGCCCTCACCCTAAGCTTGGAGAATATAACTTCTTGATCACTCGACCACCTCGTTGTCTCGGGAATGACTCCGTTAGGATTATGTGTCGACTTTAGACGCGCAGATTTCTTTTCCTTTCGAAGTGGGGCAGGTTTATATACTAAGGTTTTTTTATACCAAAAATTTGTCCACTTGCTGAAAAAGATCTTTTGGTTTGCACCCGTACCTTCCTTAAGGTAATGGAAGGCAACAAATAAATACTCGCAAGATCGAGGGATAAATCTCATCTATTTTCGTCCAAACTGATAAGTTCTCTTGTCTTAGGTACCACTTCTTCATACGGAGAACCCACAATGGTCAGATCTCCAAGGATATGTAATTCCCAAAGAGAGATAGATAGTTCCCCAACTGATGTAAGAAGCGTGTTCGTCTTGGGGAACCAAGCCTCGCAAAATGCTTGCAAATTATTCGAGTTTCGATCACAAGTGAAAAGTGAGGCATAGACAACATCATAAATCTTTGTTGTACTCAGGGTTTGTTGGCTTCCACCAAGTACATCTTCAGCCCATTCCCAATATCCTGGAATATGACTATATTCTCGCTCGATTGTTGTTGTGCTTCCCCAACGTACTTCGCCTTGAATTATGCGACGTCCTAAGTTTGGAAAGGTGCTAGCAATGTTTACGTGGCGATGGATTGGCGCTTGGAGAGACCACATCTTGGACAAGGGATTAGAAGTTGACTTTTGCTCTAAGGTCCAGTTTTCTACATGAAGGGAGTTCCTCAAAGGAGGTCATGAGGCTGCGCACCGACCAGCTTGCAAGGCGTGAACCAAAAGCTTTGTTTGTTCTATGTCATCTTCAGTCTCGATTATGAGATATCTAAGTTTAAAAGAAGGTGAGTTATAGTCTCTGAAATTTTCCATCTCTCGGGCTGCAAAAAAGAAAAAAATGGGGGGTCATCAAAGTCCAAATAAAGAATATTAGAATGAGCACAAAGGTCTAAATGAGTAAAATGGCCTCCGGTAGTCGGGCCACATTGAGAGTAATCTCTCCAGTAGTCGGGCCACATTGAGAGTAATCTCTCCGATAGTCGGGTCATTTTGAGAGTAATCTCTCCGATAGTCGGGTCATTTTGAGAGTAATCTCTCCAGTAGTCGGGCCACATCGAGAGTAATCTCTCCAGTAGTCGGTCCACATCGAGAGTAATCTCTCCGATAGTCGGGTTATTTTGAGAGTAATCTCTCCGATAGTCGGGTCATTTTGAGAGTAATCTCTCCAGTAGTCGGGCCACATTGAGAGTAATCTCTCCAGTAGTCGAGCCATATTAAGAGTAATCTCTCCGATAGTCGGGTCATTTTGAGAGTAGTCTCTCCAGTATTCGGGTCACATTGAGAGTAATCTCTCCGGTAGTCGGGCAATATTGAGAGTAATCTCTTCGATGGTCGGGTCATTTTGAGAGTAATCTCTCCAGTAGTCGGGCCACATTGAGAGTAATCTCTCTGATAGTCGGGTCATGGAAGTAATCTCTCCGATAGTCGGGTAGGAATGAGTACCCATCCCCTCACACCCTATAATGGTCTCCTTCATGCATGAATTATCTCATTAAACAAGAATACATCCTTCTAGTTTGACCTACAAAAAAAAAAGAACAACAAAGGAAGAAAAGCACAAGACTAGAAGAAAAAATTACTTTCGCGTTAATGCTTCCGAGTCCACAAAAATAAACTCAAATGGCTTGCAAATACTGTGAATTGATGCTCAACAAATATGAGCATGGGTTTATATAGATCTCCTAGGAAGCTGATTGAAAAGTGAGATTTCAATGTGGGAATAGCTGAAATCAGTTATTGAAAAGAACTGGAATTGCTAAGGTGGCAGTACAACTGTACGGAATCTGCTTGGTTAACTCCAATTTTGATATGACTTAGCTCTTCTTCAAGTTCAAGGAGGAATAGAACTTGTCGGCGCAAATTCAAGTTCTTTTCAACACATCATTATTGTCGACGCAATACAGTAGGATCATTGACGTCATGGCATGGTTAATTTTACCTTCAAAGTCATTTCAACAACCTGTCATTTCAACAATAATTTTGCTTTCAACAACCTGTCCCTTTCAAAGTCTAACTTAGCTGTTACGTTTGGTTTCAAGTAGGAAACATAATTTTCACAAGATTCAAGTCATAAAGTACAAGGTTTTCTATCATTTCATAGATATTGTGAAATGCAAATATATCACTTGAATAAGTTTTAGGGAATATTCATAATAAAATAAACACTATGTTAATACTTCAAGTCTCACCGTTCGGAGTTGGATACGTCTAAGCCCGTCGAGTCTTGAAGTAGGGGGCATTTGTAGGCATGTGAATTTTATTGAATATAAATTCAATAAAATTATTTGGACTATTTTAAATATATTAGTCCAAATAAATATTATGGGATAATATAATTAAATTAATTATATAAGTCCAATATATATGAGTTGAATAAATAAGTCTTAATCCATTGGTCTAGCCAATTTGATGGGGCTAAAGTGATGAGACCAATTCATTAGGCCCAAGATTTCATTTTCCTAGAGGCCCAAATGGATGCCCACGTGTCAAATGACGTGGCACGCTTAGTCAAACAGAAGAGCCAACGATATCATGACACATGTCAAAATGACAAAGCATGCCAAGTCACATTAAAAGGCTAATGGAATCGGACCACGTGTGCAAGTGACATGTTCTGGCCAATCAAATGCTGTCATGTCACACTTCAATTTGATTGGTCGAAAAGAGTTTGTTCTTATCACAACTCCTCCCTTCCACAACTATAAATAAGGGTTTTCATAACTCAGAAAAGACACCAACAGTTATAACAAGAAGCAAGAGAGAGCTCGTGGATCAAACGCCGCAAATTTCTCTACAAGTTTCAAGTTTCAAGAAATCAAGTTCAAGCTCAAGAACGAAGAACAAATCAAGTTCAAGCTCAAGAACGAAGAACAAATCAAGGTTGAAGGACTACGAGTTCAAATCAAAGTTCGTGCTAGTTGAATTCAAGATCATCGTTCGTGGAAACAAATATAGATTCAAGATCAAGCTCAAAGGCCCTTGGATTTATTTATTATTGAAAAGAAGAATCAAATGATTCATAGAGATTATACACTCAAATATTTGAAATAAAATACTACAATTATTGAGATATTTTACAATCTTAATTTTATTTTTTCGACGCAATTTATTGACAGACATGTCCAAATCAAATTTAAGAAAAGCCAACACGCAGCAATTTCAAACTATATGCTATTGGTATGTTTTTCTTATTTTATTGTTCCTCTCTTAATTTATGCTTATTGTTTCGAGCATATTAATTCTCCTTCTCTTATCTTCTTTCGCATAAAAATATGAACAAAGCCAAAAATGAATTATCAAAAAGAAAAGAGGATTCTAGAAACCAAACCTCCCAAATAATAATTTTTTATACAACCGAAGATGTATCTAAAAATTATTACAAGTTCTTGTCTACATCAAATACTTTTTGTTGAATATCTTTACTGATGATGGAAAACTTATGTGACATATAAGATCAAGAATTATTATTTACAAGAGCTTACACATATTTTTAATTTATATATAACTCAAACATAATTTTGAATTGAATAGTTATGTGATCTTTTAGGATTTTGACTTCATGGAGATTGGCAAGAGACTAATTATTATTAAAATTTCTAAAAGGGAACTTCTATTTCACATGTTATTTTAACATTAAGGTATAACGTGCAGTATCTTAAAAAGTGAGAAAAATGCACGAATCTTTTTTTGTTTTTTACTTTTTCTTTTTGCTTTACATATTCAATATTTTAAAGTTTCCAAAGTCCTAAGCAAAAGGTTCTCCATCAATTAATATAGGGAAAACTACCGTAGAGTTGCCACCCTGAAATAATAGTCGCAAATGTGTGTTTTTTCTTATAAATATTTAATATACATACAATATATACATTTATTTGATATATATTTGGTCAGCGGCTATATATATTTTTGGCTGAATCAAACATGAAAAGCATAATTTATATATTAAACGGCAAAGAGCCAAATATATCCTGTACTTTTAAAAATGGTCTAAGAATATCCTTTATTATACTATTGGGTTATCAATGACCATTCCGTCATACTTTGAAATAAAAATACCCTTATTTTAGATGGAGTGTCACGTGAGAGCGCCAGATTAAAACGACCATTTCTTTGTTTACCCGATCGTTTAAAAAAAACCCACCCTCCAATCCAAATTTCACCCCTCTTAAAACACAATATACAACAAATTAAGCTCTGAATTTTCACTATCACTCAAATAAGTAAAAGAAGTTAAGAACCCACCACTATGTCCTCTACTGCATAGCCTTTTATACACCTAAGGTAAAAAGTTTCCTTCATTAAATCTTTGTTTAAGTTTATCTAGAAGGTAAATTTGTTTTGAAAATTATTTAAGGTTTCTTCTAGGGTTTACAACTAAGTCATCTATGAATTTCAGAAATATTTTTTAGTCTAGGGTTTTCGTTGTTGGTTCAAATCGATAATATATATGTATATGTATATATTTAGGTTGTTATTATGTAGGTTTTTGTTTGCATATGTACTTTTAAGTGGTGGTCTTAAAATAATTTTGGTTTCATATATATTCCTTTTTAGCTACTGTTCTTTTGGGTTCGGACTCCGATTACCTCGATCAATTTTTTGTATTATGGCTGAGAGGTACTTTGTTTAGTTTATGATTTGGGGTTTGATGATTTGAGATTTGAGGGCTTAATTCTTGTAGGTTGTATTTTAAGTGGGGTGAAATTTGGGTCGTCGGGTGGTGGGTTTCTTCTAAACGGATCAGGTAAAAAATGAAATGGGTCATTTTAATCTAGTGTTGCCACGTGGCACTCTATCCAAAATAAGGGTATTATTATTCTAAAGTATGACTGAAGGGGGATAGATAATGCAATAGTATAACAAGAATATTCTTAGACCATTTTCGAAAGTTCGGGATTATATTTGGCCCTTGCCGTATATTAAATGCATAAGAGATATGGGCCTAGGCCAACAATTGTTGGACAACATAGGAGCGAACAGAAACCGGCCCGTTCGATAGAGACCGATTAATTACATAAATAAACTCGCGTTTTGAAAATGCAGAAACTCGCCCCGCAACCGCAAAAATGGGAGAGGCCCTCAACTAATGGAGTTAGTAAGATTGGTAGTATTCAAAGAATCGGAAAACGTAGAAGGTTCTGCCGCAAAAATCGAAGGCTATAATTTCAATAAAGGCGTTAACTATGCTGAGCTTTTCAAGTCTATGGCCTCAACTGGTTTCCAAGCTGCTAATCTTGGTGACGCCATTCAAATAGTTAATCAAATGGTCAGTTTTCACTTCTTTCTTCAACTTAACCTAGCAAGTTTTATTGCTTTATGCAAATTATCATATCTCAATAATTTTTTTCCAGTAAATTTAGATTTGATGCTATTGACTTTGTTCACTGAATAGTCCTAGATACTTCTTTCTTGCGCTTAGGCAAAAAGTTAATTGCTTTACACTGATTTTTGCATTGTAGTGTTTTTAATATTTTTCCAATCTTTACAAATAATTTTTAACTAGTCTCGTCTTTCCATTTTATATGATTGGTTTTGACTGGAAACAGAGTTAGGATGTTAATTTGACTTATACATTATCGTAGTGGAATAAAGTATTGGTTGAAAAGTTAGTTTAATGGAAAAAACATTACATCAAAGTTTGAAATTTGAATACCTTAATGATATGAAACGTTTTGGAATGTCATAAGATATTAATAGTTTCATATAAATTTGAATAAAAAAGTTTAAATTCAGAGTTGTAGTATTCTTATGTAGTCAAAATATGTTAAAAGATGTTCTCCTAAAAAAGAAAAAGTGTCAAATAAATTAGAATTAACTGAGTATAAATGTTAGGATTCATTGTATTTTTATGTATATTGAAGGTATGTAGCTCAGGGAGTGCTTCTTAATAGTTTTAATTTGATGGACTACCTTCATCTTTAAATTTCTTGAAGTTCTTGAACTAGTCTTGAGATGATTCCCAAAAGTTTGAAATTTGTGTGTTTGATTCGTGGTGTCATGGGTTTGAAGCTTTTTTTTGGAGGCTCTCACATGAGCAGCCCATGGAAGATTGCAGTGAAGAAGAAAGAGATGTCGCATACAGAGAGTCTGTGACCTGCAAAATCTTTTTGAGGTTCACTTCAAACCTTGTTTCTTCGGGTGTTAGAGACACCATCCGCTACTTTGTTCAGTACCGTATGGTGAGTGGCATTTAAGGAACAGTTGCAGTTGTTTCTATTCTGTTAACTTTTATGTCTCTACTGTGTGATGAGGTTGTAGTCAAATCTAAACCTTGCAGACTACTTTTGTATGAGAGCATCTTTACATATTGTCTTTAATTTTTTGTGTGTCCACCCCCTTCTAAACATTAAAGTTATACTTACCAAACTAATACGATCACATCCTCTCAATCAACCTCCATATTCTTTCAGATGATTTATCATGTCAAGTACTGAATCACTTCTACGCTTGGTTTGTACTTATTGAAAATTATGGATTTTGATATTATTTGCCATGTTCCTCTTTCCTTGCCTCTACTTTATTGGCTATGCGAACTAGAATATCCTCACCATCCTCTCGCTGCGGCACAAGTAATACATGCTACTCTAGCAAATCTGACTTTTTGAGTTAGGTTTTAGCTAATCGCGCTTAGCATTGGTCAAATGAAATTATTGTTGCATGTGGAAGAATTTGCTATCATTTGTTGTGTCTTGGACCTAGCAAATTGTCTTCCCTCGCTGCAGGTTGATGTTGTGGTTACTACAGCTGGCGGTATTGAAGAGGATCTCATAAAATGCCTTGCACCAACCTACAAGGGGGACTTCTCTTTACCTGGAGCTATTCTACGCTCGAAAGGATTGAACCGTATTGGTAACTTATTGGTTCCCAATGACAATTACTGCAAATTTGAGAATTGGATCATCCCAATTTTTGACCAAATGTATGAGGAGCGGATTAAAGAGGTATATACTCTTTGTCCAGTCCAAGTGTTAGATCTTCCTGTGGCTTGTTTAATGTTTGCTGAAACTTTAGTATCTAACTGTATTATGAGCTTACTTTCAAAGATAAATGGATCTATGGATTGAGTTATTGTGTTTGTGAAATTCTTTCGAAGATGATATACTTATTATTTCAGGTTGATCCTTACTATTATTCGTTTTATCAGCCATCTTAGCTTTTGCTTGTGATGATTTAATAACTGACCTTTTTTAGCTTCTTGTTATACTATAGAAGGTTCTGTAGACACCATCTCAAGTTATTGCTCGCCTGGGTAAAGAAATTAATGATGAAACCTCATACTGTCACGACCCGAAATCCCATCTTCAGGCCGTGATGGCGTCTAACGTTGAACCCGCTAGACAAGCCAACGTTACTGGATATTCTGATTTATTCCTTTGTTATTTAGTATTTACAAAGTGAAATACAAGAACAATAGAAATAAGAATGCGGAAGGTAAGAAATTCAACAACTTAGATAATACATCTCACAAAAACTTCCTTAAACATACCCCCAGAACTGGTGTCACAATTTCACGGACAGTCTAAGATTTACTAAAAACATATGTCTGAAATAAACAAGTGTAACTGTCTAGAAATACAAGATAAGACAGAAGGAAGGAAATAGACGGTGACGCCAAGGCCTGCGGACGCCTGCAGGACTACCTCAGTGTCGCCTGTGGACTGAAAGATACTCCCTCGATCACTGTCCACCGAGTCAGGTACCGTAATCTGCACAACATAAAGAAGTGCAGGTGTAGCATCAGTACAACCGACCCCATGTACTGAGTAAGTGCCGAGCCTAACCTCGGCGAAGTAGTAACGAGGCTAGGACACGACAAATAATAAACACCTGTGCAATTCAATAATATATAATAGAAATAACGGCAGGAGGTAAACAGTTAAGTACAAATACGGGAAAAACATGCCAGGGTACAAAGGGGAAAATACTTATTGAGTAACAGAACATGACAACAGTCTAGTATCAAAGTAACAACAGAGAACAAACAAGTGCATGGCATCACCCTTCGTGCTTTACTCTCGTTCTCACCAAAACAAGTGCACGACATCACCCTTCGTGCTTTTATCTCACAATATCATGGCACGGCATTATCCTTTGTGCATTATCTCTCATATCATGACATGGCATCACCCTTCGTGCTTTTAAGATCACAACATTGGCACGACATTAACCTTCGTGCTTTTAAATATAAATCATGGCACGGCATCACCCTTCGTGCTTTACACTCTTCCTCACCCAACAATAACCAGAACAACAATTTGGCAAGGAAGAACCACAATACAAAACCATAATTTACAACATCCCGGCAATGGAACAATAACAGAAATATCACCGTCCCGACAAGAGACACAACTATAACCAATCTCAATGAAAGTACAACATAACCAAATGATCCTCAACCGAACAACTAATCAACAGTGTTCACAACCAAGTATTCCAACAATCGAATAATCTCCAAAATGAAATCTACTTCATAACGCAGTGGATATCGAAGAAGAACACATATACTATAAGCTATGACTCACGGGCATGCTTGACAACAAGGTATAGGTACTCGTCACCTCACCTATACATTGAACATGATAATAACACGTAGCCCATATGACTTAACACCTATTCCCTCAAGCTAAGATTAGGCCAAACACTTACCTCGACTCCAAGAGTCCAAATCAAGCCTCTAGCACCGCTTTTCCTTTTGAACCCAACTCCAAAATAATTGTATCTATAAATAATCGACTCAATAATATCAATAAATGCTAAACAATTCAATTCCAATGCTTAAATATAGATTTCCCAACATTCTTCCAAAAGTTCCAAAATTCGACCACGGGCCCGCTTGGTCGAAACACGAGGTTCAGACCAAAACCCGATCACCCATTCCCCCACGAGCCCGAATATACAATTTGTTTTGAAATCCAATCCCAAAACAAAGTCAAATTCCCAAAAATTCGAAAAGCCCTAACTCTACCCAAAAACCCAATTTTCTACCTTAAATTCCATGATTTTAGGCCTAGAATCTAATAAATGTTGAAAAAAATGGAAGAAAATGAAGTTAAGATCACTTACCTATGAAGCTATGGTGATGGAGCTCTTCAAAGGTCGTCTATGGGGTTTTGGGAAGAAGAGGGTTTATGAAATTTTGCAAAATCCCGTAATGAAACATTCTGTTTTTGACACTTGAAATAACTGGGTGAAAATGACCTATGCAATCGCGGATAAAGAGCTGCGATCGCATAGAGGACAGTCTACTTAAACTACGCGATCGCGGACTACCTATTGCGACAACATCCCTAACCCCCACACTTGCGATCGCGAGAAAAGACGTGCGGTCGCACAGAACAACGGACTAGCCCCCCAGACTACCCCTACACTATGCGACACTATGCGATCGTATAGTGTCACAGAACATCTCCCTCAGCACAAAGCTATGCGATCGCGGAAGGACCTATGCGATCGCATAGAGTAAAACATCAGACACCAGAAAACTCATTTACACCAGGTTTTTCTAAGGCTTTATGCACTCCGACGCCTACCCGAAACTCACCCGAGTCCTCGGGGCTCAAAACCAAATACACACTCGACCTCTTAAACATCCTACAGACTTATTCAAGTAATCAAAACACCTAAATAACATCATAAACATCGAATTAAGCCTCAAAATCAATGAAAATCCTTTAAACTTCAAAAACTTCTAATTTTTCCATTTTTGATCCGAATCACGTCAAACCAAGTCCGTTTCTCACCAAATTTCACAGATAACACATATAAGACATATTGAACGTGTTCCGGGCTCCAGAACCATAATACGGGCCTGGTAAAATCTCATTTTCAAAAACCTTTATATTTTTTAGAAAACAATTTTCTTCAAAAATTCATTTCTCGGACTTGGCACCTCAGAATTCGATTCCGGGCATATGCCCAAGTCCCATATTTTCCTACGGACCCTCCGGGACCGTCAAATCACGGATCCGGGTCCGTTTACCAAAAATGTTGATCAAAGTCAACTTTATTCAAATTTCAACACAAAAATATCATTTTTATCTATTTTTCACATAACGGCTTCCCAGCTATACGCCCGGGCTGCACACGCAAATCGAGGTGAGATATAAGGAGGCTTTCATGGCCTCAGAACACAGATGTAGCTAAAATTACATGGGATGACCTTTTGGGTCATCACAATCTCCACCTCTAAAACAACCGTTCGTCCTCGAACGGACATAGAAAGGTACCTGAATCGGGGAAAAGATGGGGATATCGACTCCGCATATTGGACTCGGACTCCCAGGTAGCTGCCTCAATAGGCTGCCCTCTCCACTGAACACGAACCGAAGGATAACTCTTCGATCTCAACTGACGAACTTGCCGAGCTAATATGGCTACTGGCTCCTCCTCATAAGTCAAATCCTGGTCCAACTGGACACCGCTGAAATGAAGTACATGAGAGGGATCGACAATATACCTCCGAAGCATAGATACATGAAACACCGGGTGTACGGGTGATAGACTAGGTGGCAAAGCAAGTCTGTAGGCCACCTCTCCCACCTTGTCCAGAATCTCAAATAGACCAATGAACCTAGGGCTCAACTTGCCCTTCTTTCCGAACCTCATCACGCCCTTCATGGGCGACACCCGAAGAAATACCCGATCTTTAATCATAAATGCCAAATCACGAACTCTGCGGTCTGCATAGCTCTTCTGCCTAGATTGAGCAGTACGAAGTCTATCCTGAATAATCTTCACTTTATCCAAGGCATCCTGGACTAACTCTGAACCCAACAATCTAGCCTCTCCCGGCTCGAACCACCCAATTGGCGAACGACACCGCCCACCATACAACGCCTCATACGGAGCCATCTGAATGCTCGACTGATAGCTTTTGTTGTAGGCAAACTCAGCTAAAGGAAAGAACTGGTCCCATGAACCTCCAAAATCAATGAGACATGCTCGCAACATATCCTCCAAAATCTGAATAGTACGCTCGGACTGTCCGTCCGTTTGAGGATGAAATGCGGTGCTCAAATCAACCCGTGTGCCCAACTCACGCTGAAATACTCTCCAGAAATGGAATGGGAGGTAAACTGAGTACCTCGATCAGAAATAATGGACACAGGCACACCATGCAGGCGATCAATCTCCCTGATGTAGATCTTTGCCAACCTCTCCGAAGAATACGAAACTGATACAGGAATGAAGTGTGCTGACTTGGTCATCCTATCCATAATGACCCACACTGCATCAAACATCCTCTAAGTCCGTGGGAATCCAACTACGAAATCCATGGTGATACACTTCCACTTCCACTTGGGAAGCTCAATCTGCTGCATCAAACCACAGTGTCTCTGGTGCTCGTACTTAACTTGCTGACAGTTCAAGCACCTAACTACATATTCTACAATATCCTTCTTCATCCTCCGCCACCAATAATGCTGCCGCAAATCCTGGTACATCTTTGCGGCGCCCGGATGAATGGAATACCGAGAACTATGGGCCTCCTGCAATATCAATTCACGAATGCCATCAACATCGGGTACACAAATACGACCCCGCATCCTCAAAACTCCCTCATCATCAACTGTGACCTTCTTGGCACCTCCGTGCCGGATCGTATCTCTAAGAACACACAAATGACGATCATCATACTGCCTCCTGCAATATTAACTCACGAATGCCATCAACATCGGGTACACAAATACGACCCTGCATCCTCAAAACTCCCTCATCATCAACTGTGACCTGCTTGGCACCTCCGTGCCGGATCGTATCTCTAAGAACACACAAATGACGATCATCATACTGCCTCCTGCAATATTAACTCACGAATGCCATCAACATCGGGTACACAAATACGACCCTGCATCCTCAAAACTCCCTCATCATCAACTGTGACCTGCTTGGCACCTCCGTGCCGGATCGTATCTCTAAGAACACACAAATGACGATCATCATACTGCCTCCTGCAATATTAACTCACGAATGCCATCAACATCGGGTACACAAATACGACCCTGCATCCTCAAAACTCCCTCATCATCAACTGTGACCTGCTTGGCACCTCCGTGCCGGATCGTATCTCTAAGAACACACAAATGACGATCATCATACTGCCTCCTGCAATATTAACTCACGAATGCCATCAACATCGGGTACACAAATACGACCCTGCATCCTCAAAACTCCCTCA
>ML428180.1:41472-60654 GCA_005239525.1 Nicotiana knightiana
CTTCAGGCCGTGATGGCGTCTAACGTTGAACCCGCTAGACAAGCCAACGTTACTGGATATTCTGATTTATTCCTTTGTTATTTAGCATTTACAAAGTGAAATACAAGAACAATAGAAATAAGAATGCGGAAGGTAAGAAATTCAACAACTTAGATAATACATCTCACAAAAACTTCCTTAAACATACCCCCAGAACTGGTGTCACAATTTCACGGACAGTCTAAGATTTACTAAAAACATATGTCTAAAATAAACAAGTGTAACTGTCTAGAAATACAAGATAAGACAGAAGGAAGGAAATAGACGGTGACGCCAAGACCTGCGGACGCCTGTATGACTACCTCAGTGTCGCCTGTGGACTGAATGATACTCCCTCAATCACTGTCCACCGGGTGTACCGTGATCTGCACAACATAAAGAAGTGCAGGTGTAGCATCAGTACAACCGACCCCATGTACTGAGTAAGTGCCGAGCCTAACCTTGGCGAAGTAGTGACGAGGCTAGGACACGACAAATAATAAACACCTGTGCAATTCAATAATATATAATAGAAATAACGGCAGGAGGTAAACAGTGAAGTACAAATATGGGAAAAACATGCCAGGGTACAAAGGGGAAAACACTTATTGAGTAACAGACATGACAACCGTCTAATATCAAAGTAACAACAGAGAACAAACAAGTGCACAACATTACCCTTCGTGCTTTACTCGTTCTCACCAAAACAAATGCACGACACCACCCTTCGTGCTTTACTCTCGTTCTCACCAAAACAAGTGCACGACATCACCCTTCGTGTTTTACTCTCATTCTCACCAAAACAAGTGCACGGCATCATCATTCGTGCTTTTACCTCACAATATCATGGCACGGCATTATCCTTCGTGCATTATCTCTCATATCATGGCGCGACATCACCCTTCGTGCTTTTACCTCACAATATCATGGCACGGCATTATCCTTCGTGCATTATCTCTCATATCATGGCGCGACATCACCCTTCGTGCTTTTAAGATCACAATATCGGCACGACATTAACGTTCGTGCTTTTAAATATAAATCATGGCACGGCATCACCCTTCGTGCTTTACACTCTTCCTCACCCAACAATAACCAGAACAACAATTTGGCAAGGAAGAACCACAATACAAAACCATAATTTACAACATCCCGGCAAGGGAACAATAACAGAAATATCACCGTCCCGGCAAGGGACACAACTATAACCAATCTCAATGATAGTACAACATAACCAAATGATCCTCAACCGAACAACTAATCAACAATATTCACAACTAAGTATTTCCAACAATTGAATAATCTCCAAAATGAAATCTACTTCATAACACAATGGATATCGAAGAAGAACAAATATACTATAAGCTATGACTCACGGGCATGCTTGACAACAAGGTATAGGTACTCGTCACCTCACCTATACATTGAACATGATAATAACACGTAGCACATATGACTCAACACCTATTCCCTCAAGCTAAGATTAGGCCAAACACTTACCTCGACTCCAAGAGTCCAAATCAAGCCTCTAACACCGCTTTTCCTTTTGAACCCAACTCCAAAATAATTGTATCTATAAATAATCGACTCAATAATATCAATAAATGCTAAACAATTCAATTCCAATGCTTAAATATAGATTTCCCAACATTCTTCCAAAAATTCCAAAATTCGACCACGGGCCCGCTTGGTCGAAACACGAGGTTCAGACCAAAACCCGATCACCCATTCCCCCACGAGCCCGAATATACAATTTGTTTTGAAATCCGATCCCAAAACAATGTCAAATTCCCAAAAATTCGAAAAGCCCTAACTCTACCCAAAAACTCAATTTTCTACCTTAAATTCCATGACTTTAGGCCTAGAATCCAATAAATGTTGATGAAAATGGAAGAAAATGAAGTTAAGATCACTTACCTATGAAGCTATGGTTATAGAGCTCTTCAATGGTCATCTATGGGGTTTGGGGAAGAAGAGGGTTTATGAAATTTTGCAAAATCCCGTAATGAAACAATATGTTTTTGACACTTGAAATAACTGGGTGAAAATGACCTATACGATTGCGGATAAAGAGCTGCGATCGCACAGAGGACAGTCTACATAAACTACGCGATCACGGACTGCCTATTGCGATCGCACAACATCCCTAACCCCCACCCTTGCGATCGCGGGAAAAGACGTGCGGTCGCACAGAACAACGGACCACCCCCAGGCTACCTCTACACTATGCCATCGCGGGGCACACTATGCTATCGCATAGTATCACAGAACATCTCCCTCAACACAAAGCTATGCGATCGCGGAAGGACCTATGCGATCGCATAGAGTAAAACATCAGACACCAGAAAACTCATTTACACCAGGTTTTTCTAAGGCTTCATGCACTCCGACGCCTAACCGAAACTCACCCGAGCCCTCGGGGCTCAAAACCAAATACACACTCGAACTCATAAACATCCTACGGACTTATTCAAGTAATCAAAACGCATAAATAACATCATAAACATCGAATTAAGCCTCAAAATCAATGAAATTTCTTTAAACTTCAAGAACTTCTAATTTTTCCATTTTTGATCCGAATCACGTCAAACCAATTCCGTTTCTCACCAAATTTCACAGATAACACATATAAGACATATTGAACCTGTTCCGGGCTCCGGGGCTTGCTTTCATAGGTTTCACATCAAATCTCATTTTCAAAAACCTTTATATTTTTCAGAATATAATTTTCTTCAAAAATTCATTTCTCAGACTTGGCACCTCGGAATTCGATTCCGGGCATACACCCAAGTCCCATATTTTCCTACGGACCCTCCGCGATTGTCAAATCACGGGTCCGGGTCCGTTTACTAAAAATGTTGACCAAAGTCAACTTTATTCAAATTTCAACACAAAATATCATTTTTATCAATTTTTCACATAACGGCTTCCCGACTATACGCGGGCTGCACACGCAAATCGAGGTGAGATATAAGGAGACTTTCATGGCCTCGGAATACAGATTTAGCTAAAATTACACGGGATGACCTTTTGGGTCATCACACTTGTATTGGGCTTACAAGGTACATTTCCAATCTGCTTCCGATTCATTACATAGTTGATTAAATTTTATTTGTGAAATTAGAAAGCCAAATATATAATAAGTACTAATTTCTGAAAATTATTTTCATAAATGAGAGAATTAGAAAGAGTAAGAGATATTACCTGAGAGCACATGGACTGGTGTGCATCATGGTGGCAAATTCATGATTGTGATCAGCAAGTGAAATCGAGAAGAAGCGGAAGGATAAAAGGAGAAGAAACCTATCAGGGTTGTATTGATAACCAAGAATTACGAAAAAAATATATATATACAATGTAAAGTTCATCCAATAAATTAGAGGAAGAGAGAGAATGGCAGTGTTTATAGTATTTTTGATCTAGAAAATGCAATTGGGAAGGAGAGGTCTCTTTCCAAAGGTGTATGAATTGAAACAACATCTTATGAAGTTCAGTAGGAAAATTAGTGTTCTAAAAATATTCGTTTTATCTCTAGATACTAGATATTTGAAGTGATATTTTAGGACAAGCAGAAGACCTCCTGTTGAAACTTTATGACTTAATTTCCAAAAGAAAACTTCCATTCGTTTTTGTGAAGTTACTAAAGTTTGCCCCCAAAACTTTTTGTCTCAAATCCAGAATTTGCTCTAGTTGCAGGTTTGGAACACTAGAGAATTAACTTAGATTGAATCCCACTATTGCCCCTTCTAATATATTGATTAACAGCCTAGTTATCAACATGTTATGATAATTTTTGGATGACCAGAAGCTCATGCATGGAGGTTCATCTAATTTTACTTGGGCAATTTTTTCGAAAAGTCATATTCATTTCTTTGAGTATTTAATTTAATGCTACCCTGGTATTTATCATCATGCATTTTCTTTGAGTATTTAATTTAGTGCTACCCTGGTATTTATCATTCTCAGAACCGGATTCCTGTCTTCTGTCCTGGCTTAACTATCACTAGGTGACATGCTATACTTCCATTCTTTCAAAGAGGGAGATCCAGATAATCCAGATCTTAATCCTGGTTTAATCATTGACATCGTGGGAGGTATAAGTATCTTATCAAGCGATTCTTTCTCTCATCAAGTATCTTTGACTAACGAATTGACATTAATTTCTATAACCAGATATCAGGGCCATGAATAGTGAAGCTGTCCATGCTGGTTCAAGGAAGACTGGAGTGATTATACTAGGCGGGGGGCTGCCTAAGCACCATGTTTGCAATGCCAATATGATGCGCAATGGTGCAAATTTTGTTGTCTACATTAACATCACACAAGAGTTTGATGGTAGTGACTCTGGCGCCCGTCCTGATGAAGTTGTATCATGGGGAAAAATACGTGGTGGTGCCAAGACTGTGAAGGTTAACAATCTTCCCTTCAATACATTTTAGCCGAGCATCTCCTTCTGGTGCTGTCTTTCGGATTAGGTTTAGGGGAAAAGGGTGTGTGTGACAAGTGGTGATGGGTGTTGAATTCCTGAGGAAGTGTTACGAACTAAGAGGTGGTTAAGTTTAATATCTAGAAGTTTCAGCTGGGAAACATCACAATATTTAGTTTGAGGGTGGAAGCGCTAGAGATGATGCACTTTGCTCATCCTTAAAATCAATTTTTATTTGTCTGTTAAACTCTTTATGTTTTCCGGGCTGGGATTAGATTAGAGTAGCAGAAATCATTAAAGGAACAAGGTTCTTTTGCTGGCCTTTCCAGCTCTTCTATTAGCATAACATAGATTTCGTGTGATTCTTAATGGCTCTTACTTTGCAGGTACATTGTGATGCAACAATTGCATTTCCAATATTAGTAGCTGAGACATTTGTAGCTAAGATAAAGTAATTCTCCCAGATAAGATGCCAAGTTTAACCAATTGAGAACCTGTCCCTCCAATTACAAATGGATTGCTAATTTTTGAAGCCAACCGTTAGTGTGTGTTATTAATTACTCTGCAAACTGACTGGAGATGGTACATTCAAGTACCGTGAGTTAGAGAGTCCTGTATGGTTCAAATAATTATTTCCCTTCCCACCATGTTATTTTTGGGGAGGAGCAACATTTACTTCTCTCCCTGGTCTTATGCGGAGAGCTCAGTTGTGCATAGGTTTTGAATCATGTTGTATCAACAATTATGGTTTTTAGCCCTTTAGACTTTTGTTGAAAAAGGTACTTATCGATATAGATAATGCTTGTAATATGAAATTTAAAGATGTTATTTATTGACTAATGACACAGAATTCTTTGGTATTTATTTATTTCTTCAGTATCTTCCTGCTGAGCAAAATGTTATTGATATCCATGTTGGATATTTCTGTAGCAGATAACAAGGGAGATTTTTAATCAAATTGGTGGATGTTTCTTGCCCAAGTGGCCCTTGAAATATCTAATTTTTTCGGGCTGACAAATCCATTTTGAAATAGTATACTAAATCGTAAAGGAAATTGTTCGACGGGACTCTAAAATGTCCGGAAGCAAACATCTTTCTCGACCTATTTTGGCCTTGATATGTGGAGTGCACTCATATTTTAAGCTGGAGCTTCGTTACGTGAATAGACCTATGGTATAATAAAGATAAAATTAAGCAATTTCAAATTAAGAAATTTCAAATAAAACAAGGACAAATTTGGACATTTCCCCTTCCATATATCAAGTGCACCCTTTAGATTTTCTCCTCGGGCAAAAAATGACAACCAAAAGTTGGTGTAGCGTGACAAAGAAAGGTCAAACATACAAAAATCAACAGCCACTAAGAAGCAATTGGAGAATTTGGTGGAAGATAAAAGGAGATTCAGATGAAGAAAAGTCCGAACCATTCATGAAATTCATGGCCCCCAGCAAATTGTCCAATAGATTCTTCGCCACAAAGTTCAAGTATCCTTAAATAGCTATCTGCTTATTTAGTATCTGTAAAATAAATACGTGGCTATTTTCTTGATCTTTCTTTCTGTTCCAGTCTTGTTTGAACTGAAGTCTTTGTCTTTCTTTATCCTTTGCAGATGATATCACAAAGTCCCTGATAAGGTTAGTTTAAGCTTTCACAACTCTACAAGTTTATTCTTTTGAATACGATTTTTTTCTGTCCTCTATGTGCATCATCTTAATCTTCCAATTTTCTTGTGTCAAAATCATCCATGTGAGTCTTGATGTTGGACAGTAGCTTCACTTTCTCCTTCAAATTCTTTATGGGTTTCTGGTCTTTCAGCATGAATCACAATCTCAAATCAAATTAGCTGTTAGTTTTCAGAAAAGCGCAGCATCATTCTTGGACCAACAATTTTCAATGCAAATTATTTTTCCAGTATTGAAATGAAATGGGAATAGACCTGAATCGATATAGAGGATTTATATAGTCGATACCAACTTTGTTTAAGCTTAAGGCATAGCTGTTGTAGTAGTCGATGCTGGCACCTTTCTGTTGTGGTGTGTAGAGTTGTAGATGATGCTTGCTACTTGCTAGTAGACAAAAACCTTCTTGTTGGATTATCCATGAAGGTCAAAGTAGATACATAGATAAGATTACAATGTAAGTTAACCAGTTCAAAGTATCAATTGGTGTACATTGCAGTTTATTAGTTATTAATCATTAAATTAAAGTTTTATTGGGTGGAAATACTTGGAGAATATGAACAAAAGCCTTAGTCATATGATGTTGTATTGTCAAGAAACAAATAAATTGAAGCCACGAAAGGGATAACATCTGCTTAAGGAAACATAGAATGGTCAGAGCTCCGAAACTACATGGTAATTTTCATTACTAACTTGATAAAGAACGAAATTATTTGAACAGCTGCTATACATTTTATTTCTGCATATTTCTGAAAAATGCTTCTGAAGATGGTTAGTAGGAAACAAAATTTTACTTTGAATCTCATGTTCTCTGTTGTTTTTGCTTAAAGGTGAGGATATCATGGTTCGACAATGTTAAGGATTCAGAATCCACTAGCCTTTTGCAGCTGCCAATCATTTCCGGATACTAGTTTGCTGCATGAAGCTGTTCCTTGCAAGACTAAATATGTCCATCTTTTGATTAGTTGTCGTAGTTCTGCTAGCCTTCTGAGTTCTCCTAAAGGAGCCAGAACTTGTTCTTTCTCTTGGAATGGGACACAGCTGCTGAAAACTTATAGGCTCTCTCAGCATGCTGCTTCATATAGATTGCTGGTAAGCGCCTAATAACATTTTCGCTCTCTTGACATGTAACTTATCTTTATGTAGTTTTTGTTTCTGTGATTTCTTCAGTGCCGGTCACAAGATGCCACTTCGCCTGAAAATGAGTATCGCTCCTCCCGAAATATAGCTATCAGCCTGTTTAGGCGATACAAGAACTTTCTTGAGCGTGGAGGAGGTGACAACCTAAAAGTATTCTCAGTCATTTCTTCCTTCCTCTGTTAGGTCTTTCTGTTGCTTTCTTTGTGTATTGTTATGATTCTGATCTTTCAGGAGTTCATCAGTGCTGGTGTAAATGCATATGCTTTGGGATCTACTGATGAAGGATTGAGGAAAGAGCTGATTGCTTTGAAGGAATGTGGGGCTGAAATTGAAGCCATGGAAACATATGGAGGAAGTACCACCCTGAAGTCCAAGATTTCATCTGAGGAGGTGAGTCACTTTTGTATTATAAAACTAGCCGGGGTGGATAGAAAGTAATTGCATATGTTCCGTCATATGATTGTAAGCTTTCTGGCACCTTGTGAATGCTACTGTCTCAGCATCTAGGATTATGCAACATGTACATATTCCATAATATATAAAGAGGAAGTTGAAAGAAGATGTTTCAGTAGATACTTAGCAGCATGTATTGACTGGATGTCCAAAACTAATCTTGGTAACTTATGTGTTAATTATTTAGTTCTATGTTGTTTTCTTTTTTCTTTTCTCTCCATTGTCTCACTTCAGATCATTTCAACAGTTGATGACACCACTGTCAGTATTTCCATTGATTAATCAACATTTATGTAACTGACTGCAGCACTACATGTTTTGATTCCAAATCGAGACAACTGCAAAAGGTTCTACTTGTCATGATAGAAACATATGTTCTACTACCCATAAATTTGATAAAGTTGTATCTGCAAACCATAAGTTATGTTTTCCAGCAATACACATTCACCTGATATAAAGTATGTGCAAAAGATGGTTTCTTTTTCCTTAGAATTATCAACAAAGGAAGACAAAGACTATCTTAAACTGTTAGAAGCATGTGCAAGCAGTGTTTCTTTTCCTGAGAGAACAGAGTGGAATGTGATAAGGGGGATGCATACTGTTCTTTGGTGAATTCTTAACAAAATAAGGACAATTGTAAGAAAAGAAGTAATACCTGTTTACTTTTGAAGTCTATTGTTTTCGCGTTAGTAGGTTCTAGGATCAAAACGAGAAGGTTGGTTTTCGGAATCAGTGTTTACAACCAGTGATGTTCTTCGCTCTAATTAATGCCAAGTCAAATGAAGTGGGAACCCTACGTTTGATTTGTGTTTTTGATGATTCAATTAGCCGGATCTGCTCAGACCTGGTTTGTGGCATATGTTTTTGGTTCAATTGCCAAATCATTGACTTCCTTCCTGCTGACTGTGATAAGCGTACTTCTATAGGCACCAAGGTAGAACATCTCAAAAGTTCTTTCTAGGCTGCCTCTTTTCTTAAAGTAAGATTAGAAGCAATATTTCTTCTTTAGAAGTTTCTTTGGAAACACTGGATATCGACTCTCATTCTGAAAATTTTGGATGCTTGTTTCAGGGATTCCTCCCTAATCTTGGAAAAAATTGTATGGAAAAGAATAAGCATGCTAATATGTTCTTACTTTTCATCCATACTACTGCATAATGATCTCTTGCCAGAATGGTCCAGTAATGTCTGAGTTTCCTCATCACTGAATGGATACAAGTTTTCTAAATCAGTTGATTACATGTAATTTTTGCAAGTTTTGGTATAATTATGAGAACCATAACTACTAGAAGAGATGTGATGGCAATTATCTTATGACACCTGGTTATGGTGCAGGTTGATGAGTGTATTATGTGGTTGAGCATTATATTCATCACCATTCTATGTACACCTCAACCAACTATAGTTCGATGGTCATCCACTCCCCCAGTTTCTGATGAAATGATAGTCCACTGGAAAGGCTTCTGTGCAATCATAGCAAACGCATACTTTGTGAGAGGAATGGCATGGTAAGGTTGCCCGAGGGCATACCGTCTTAAAATATATTTTCTGTTAAAAGAAAAACCTGTCATCAACCATGAGCGTAGTTCAAGAATTGAGCATAGTTAATTGGTTGATATACTTCCGTTCAGTTTTACAAGAAAATAGGTATCATGTGTATTAATAACATGCTGTTCTCGTGAAGGCTTCCAGTGAAGACTCTCCAACTAGAGCAAATGGCAGTTGTGGGTCATGCTGAAGAGCCATCACTTGTTGCTAGCCGAATGAGACTTGTTTTTACCACTCTGGAGGTATGTTCAATTGACAACTTTCTACTTCTAATACTCTTTCCAAAACAACATCAAAAGAAATATGCAATAGCGGATTCAACAATAGTTTCGCGGGTTTTGATAGAGCTCAGTGTTTAGGCATGCGAAAAACAAGTATAGATAGAACTAGATCTCAACTCAGAACCCACAATGCCTAAATTCCTATGTTGTGTGGACTCTCTAAAAATATTGTCACACCAGTGTCGGATCCTCCAAAAATGCACTACTTTTGGAGGATCCGACGCGCACCCGGCACCATTTTTGTAGAGTCCGAGCAACATATCTAAATTTTAAAGCATGACAAAACTGTGACTCCGAGTGTTCATGGGTCAAACTTCAGATGATCTGGCCTTTGCCTCAAATCAAAACCAAACAGATCTTAAGTCGTTGGCGATTGAAATAACACAAAATAAACGAACATATCGATAGCAAGTCATTAAGGGAAAAAAAAAAATGACTATAACAAAGTATCTTGTTTTATGATCTACTAAACATAAGAAACTGTTCAAAGATTTATCTATTATAGATGGAGATTATCTTGGATATATACATAACCAGATGTTAAAGGTATATAAACGAAGAACCTAAAAGTAAGTTTTACTTACATATATAAAAGATCTGCGGTTTCAAAATTTTATGGTTTTCAATTGAACCCCCAAAAAATAAATTTAAAATTGCTGGTTTTCATTCGTAACATGTTATTTCTTATTTCCTTGTTCTTTTTAGGTTGTGAGTCCACAATGGCCTAGAGGATGAAGCAGTTTACTTAGAACTCGGACATCCATGAATATTCATTCTGCTATAGAAATGTTTGCTTGACATGAAAACACTCCCAGAGGCTGCTCTCTGTCAACTCTTGCTTGAACATATTGCTAGGCTATTTTTAGTGATATATGATCAAAAACCATGTAACCGACATGTACCTAAAGTGTAATTCTGAATTCTGAATTCTGATGCTGTCCAACAGAATTTAAAGGAATAAATGCGCTACTTCATGGATATGCATATTTTTAAGACTTGTCTTTAAATTTTCTTTATACACAAGTATAGTTAACAAGAGGAAGCTATTTTCAGTTTTCTAACGAGGAAGTCATTTCTGGATGATTATTTTAATTTTTAACTTTATATTACTGCTCATACTAACATATAAATATTATTAATTTTTAGTACTCAAAAATTTCCGTCAGAATAGTAGTGACCAATTAGCTAATTTCATTTCCTGAAAGTATTTTCTACTGACCAAACAAACAAACAATCATAAAGCATTTCCATGAAAGACATGTTCCTTGAAGAGTGAGTTCCATCAGACAAAACACGCTAAATTTTCACTTTCTATTGACTATGGGGGTGATTATGATCTCTGTTATGAGGCATATATACTTTGGGTAATTTGGAAGTTTTTGCCTGAATCCCATTCCACTTTGCTAAAAATCAAGTCTTTTGTAGTGCTACTTAACTTCTTTTATTATCCAACTAGTAAATTTATCCATAAAAAATAATAGTAAATTTAATATATGTATATTTAAGTTTAATTTTCTAAAATTTTCGAAATATTTTTAAAAGATTAAGATATGTGAAATACTAGGGGGGGAAAAAAGAAAATAAAATCTACGATAAATATGAAACTTGATCATTCTTCTTTTCTTCACATTTTTTTCCTTTTTCCTATTTATTTTCCCAATATTCCCTCTTTAATAATATCTTACAACGTTATATTAAGAAAAAATTATTTATGGGAGGAGATGATGTTTTGGTCTAAGAGAAGTCATCCATAGTTGACAAATTAAGCGTTAATATCAAATCCTTATTGATATCACTATATGTATTTCAAAAACGAATACACAGACGTTACACATCGTCACAATTATAAGTGGTAGGATATATTGAAGTTACACACCATGGAACTCTCTTTCTCTCTTCAATGTTTTCTTTAATTACCCAAAAGACTAAAAGTTGTAAATTACATATTTTTATATTGGAAATCAAATGATCATGTCCATTTAATATTTGTATGAGCAGACTAAGAAAAAATAGTTAAACAATGCGAAGAAAGACCAAACTTCATGAGAGTGGAAGGACTTGTCCGAGTCTCAAAATACTATTGCTAAGGCAAAAGAATCATGAATGCAATAAACAAAAGGCTAACTAATGTGTCGATGGTCACATGATTAGATAAAAAGATATATGTATTCTTCCCACTTGCAATTGTAACGACATTATACAGGAACTGTAATTATTTAACCGATCCAAAAATTTGAGAGTAAATGAATCTCCATAAAATATTTTATATGATTGACAATGTCAAAAACAAATAACTTGATTAAGAAAGGCCATCGATTCAATTCTACTTGCAATTTTGACCTCATTTGGAATATCTCTGAGAAGATATGAATAAGTTTGGGCTCAAAATAATTTATGGAGCAAAAGAGCACGTGGAAAAAATTCTAATTAGGTGGCCACTTAGAAATCAAGGCACAAAAAAAAGTGAACACTTAGATCTGTCTTTGTGCTTCTACCTCTTTACTTCACTTTTCTTGTATAAATTAATCAAATCTTTTCTCTCTAATTCGAATATTCTATAATTTACTTTAAATTGTCCGGTATCAACCGCCATAATATGCAAAAAAACATATAAGGGTTTCTCAACTTAATGTTAAGCATATTTAATATATATTCAACCTATAATATAGAATATAATATGATGTTACCAAAGTATGATGTATACTTTGGAAAATCTCACATAGATTAAAATCAAAATTTATGAGAAAGAAAATAAAGAAGGAAATTGTAAAAAAAAGCAAAAAATAAAAATAAAAAGTAAAAAAAAAATAGAAGAGGTAAAAGACATATTGCATACTTTACGTTATTATGCCCTTTAATTTCTTTGTTCAAAATGTAGAATTCCTTATATAGGCACATATGGAGAAATACTATAATAAATTATCATAAAATTATACATTAATCATTTTGGGGGTTATGGATATGAAAGACATGAGAGTTATTGAGATTATTAAAAGTATAGGTTATGAAAATAAAGAGGTGTGAGTTATAAAGATAGAATTTTTAATATAAGATAAAGGGAAAAAATGATGAAAAACACAAAAAAAGGAGAAAATAGATAAATAAGTTTCTTGGCTTAAGAGAGGTGCCACCTCACTTTTCGATTGCTCTCTTATATATATATATATACTAGTATTTATGAACGTGTGTTATACATTAATAATGGCACGTGATGGTTTAACCATTTAAATTATTTGAAAGCCGAAAAATATTATTACATTAGCATAATACGTGAATTCAAAATAAAAGGATATCATCAGAACTTACACAAACGATCAATTTAGTCATGTTAGCTAGATAATTAAGTATTATAATTTAAAAATATTTAATTTGATGGTATCTTACCAAACACTTCTTTGTAGATGATATTTTTTTGTGTACGTTTCCTTTTAATGTTTTGGTTGCTCTACCATAACCAAAAATCTTGTTGCCAATATTGATATTCCTCTTGGAAGTGCAACATATAATTGTTCGCGCTAGAAAACATATTGCGATAAGTACAGTCCAATATTTAAGATGTTTGTCCTTGTGCTTTATTTATTATAATTGCAAAACGTAAACATACCGAAAATTATTTTCACTCTAATTTAAAAGGATATTCATTAGTTTCGAAAAATGAAACTTGAATTTAGGGATAAAAATATAATTAGAAGCACATTGATCAATATCATAATTTTTGCATATATGACATTATTGTCAAAACTTCTATATATCATCTATGTGTTATTACATAAGTTATTCAGCGGATCTAAGTTTTTCAGTAGCATGACGAGTATAGTTTTCTTCAAAATCAATTTATATGCAATGGAAGATCAATTTCAACTTAGTCTATTACATATATGTGACACTAACATATTTAAGAAAAAATAAACTTGACAACAAACCTGTGTGGTAGAAGGCCGCTTGGTATTAGAGTATTTAAGTATTCTTCTGGGTAGTATTTGTTGATATAATATTCTGCTGAGTCAAATACTAAAAAACGTCTTATTTTTACCATAAAATTTCGCAATCAACCTTTTATATAGTTGATCAACATATTCATTTATGCTAGCTAAGATGACTTTTCAATTTTTATCATGCAATTTGCAGAAATTGCATTTTAATCTATTGATAAAAATATTTTTCTTATTAAATGCACT
The DNA here is from genome assembly GCA_005239525.1 of Nicotiana knightiana. NCBI lineage: Eukaryota > Viridiplantae > Streptophyta > Magnoliopsida > Solanales > Solanaceae > Nicotiana > Nicotiana knightiana. Next base: position 55,196 of record ML428180.1, read on the forward strand.
ACTATTACAATTTGGATTGATAACCAAGTGTTCTGGAAGAACCAAATCTTTTTTATTAGACGCTCTTTTTCGTTTCTGACACGAAGCAAGAAATTACTGAATAATGTATCTATTTTTACTTTATATTTCTTGTCAGTTGAATCTTTTTCATTTGAGGCCATAAATATAATTTTGGCAAGCTAGTTTTTACAGTCTTTGCTTTCATCGATTTTGTAACTATCGATCGTACTTGACAGAAATCACCTTTCAAACCATGAATTTTCATCAAACTGTTATTTATATTAAATATATCTCCAGAACTTCGGGCAATTATTTCGATCATTTGACGCTTATCCATAAGCACTTTATCCCATATTATCAATTTTGCTTTCCTTTTAAATTTGGTACCATTGCTCTACTTTCATATATTTGTGATGATTATTTCGGTTGATTGAAGAAGTATATCATATCTAAGGTGAGTGACCTAATAATAATATCATTGTTGGTACACTGTTTGCTATTATTGCTAACGGTATCATGCCTCTTAATTTGATATTTGCATATAATGCATGACATAGAAATATTATTTCGATTTATTCGGAGGCATCTATAAAGGATAATCCTACTATAAGAGTCGACTCATTATAATATAGTCTTGAAAACTTCTTCTTATTCATGATTTAGCTTTAATTGTGCTTCAACAGACACTTGTATAGCCGTTTGATTCTTAATACTATAATAACATTTTTACTTTGTATTCTAATTTTTTAATCTCCATGCTCTTTTTATGGAATAAATTTATGTAACCTAAGATTTTTCTTAACTTGAAAAAATAATTTTACTCATATGATGAATTTAAAAAATAATTGAATTGGATTCTCTTGGTAAGTAATTAATCGAAAGATTTAATTGTTTGGTCTTAACACAAAAAATAATTTATTTTATGTTGATTCAAATTCTTAATATTAGTTTATATGTCTTTTTGAAGATTGAATCTTAATTATAATTTTAACCACCATAAATTTTCTTTTCAAAGAGTAAAAATATCGATATGATATTCCACATTTATATCTTTATGTTTGTAGAGTTATTAGTAGTATTTGACTCTTACCAACCATTTTTCTTTCTCTTTCTCACACATTTATATTTTAAATATTTTCTTAGTTGTTGTTTAATAATTGAGTATTTGTAACGACCCGACCGGTCGTTTTGGGCTCTAGAGCGTCGTTCAACAGTTTGAGACCATGAGTAGCTTCACTTCAGGTGTTATGACTTGTTTGCATGGTTGGAATTGAATTCCGGGAGTTTTGGAGTTGAATTGTAAAGCGAATTCTCGTTTTCGGAAGCTTTAAGTTGGAAAATCGACTAAGGTTGGATCTTTGGGTAAACGATCTCAGAATCGAGATTTGAAGGCTCCAGCAGGTTGTTTTGATGATTTCTGGACTTGGGCGTATGTCCGGATTGGGTTTTGGATGGCCCAGGAGCGTTTCGGCGCCTATTGTGGAAGTTAGCATTTTGTAAAAATTTCATAAATTTGGGGTTGAAGTGCAATTCAATATTATCGATGTTCGTTTGGGATTCAGAGTCTGGGCGTAGCTCCGTATGGTGATTCTGGGATTGGGAGCGCGGTCGAAAGTGAATTTGGATGTTCGTACTTCATTTGGCTAAGTTAGAAATTCGAAGGTTTTCGAGGAGTTGGACCGAAAATGGACTATAGATATCGGGTCAGATTCTGATTCCGGAAGTTGGAGTAGGTACGCAATGTTGAATATGACTTATGTACAAAATTTGAGGTCAATCGGACGTGATTTGATGGGGTTCGACATCGAAGGAAGAAGTTTGAAGTTCTTAAGTTCATCAAGTTTGGATTGGTGCACGATTCGTGGTTTTTGTGTTGTTTGATGTGATTTAAAGTATCGACTAGGTTCGTAATGTGTTTCGGGACAGGTTGGTGTGATTGTACGAGGTCTCGGGGGCCTCGGGTGTGTTTCAGGTGATTAACGGATCGAAATGGAACTTGAGGAATGGCTAAAGTGCACCAGTTCTGGTGTAATCGCACCTGCGCAAGTTTGATCGCAGGTGCGTGACCGCAGAAGCGAGGAAATGGTCGTAGTTGTGGTCTGGGCGATGGAGGGTAGTGATCGCAGGTGCGAAGAGTTGTCCGCACCTGCGAGGAAGCAAATGAGGTGTAGAGCCGCCGGTGCGAGAGCGAGAAAGGCAGCCTGGGGGCGCAGGTGCGGAAGCTAATCCACAGAAGCGGAATTCGTCGAGCTTGGGGGAAACCGCATCTGCGATGGAAATTTCGCAGGTGCGGCTGGTGCACCGCAGGTGCGAAGAATCGCTGGGCAGTGTGTATTTTAAGACGGGATTTGGCCGTTTTTCAGTGTTTGGTTGGGCGATTTTGGAGCCTTGAAGAGAGGGGATTTCATCATCTTCTATGAGGTAAGTAATTCTTGCACCTATTAGGTTAAATACATGATTTCATAAGAATTTAAACATGAAAATTGTATAAATTGTAGGGCTTTTGGTAGAAAACCTAGAATTGGTATTTTTAGATTTTTACCACGATTTTGGTCATGAAACTTGGAGTAAATTATATATTTGAGTTCATAAGGTTATGGATAAACTTTATTTTCGAAAAGTTTCGGAATCCGGGCATGTGGGACCGAGGGTAATTTTTACCGACTTTGCGATTGGGGTTAGGAAGTGTTATAAATTGGATTGTTATGAGTAATTGAGCATACATTTATGGGTTTGCATGATTATTGGCTAGTTTTGGAGCGTGGTGATTTTATTAGCGTCATCGGAAGGGCGTGGGATGCCGGTTATGGAACTTGGAGCGAGGTAAATCTCCTTTCTAACCTTATAAGAGGGAATTAACCTCATAGGTGGACTAAAATGTTATGTGTTTCTATTTGTAGGGACTACGTATGCACGAGGTGACGAGAGTCCGTACGTGGCTACTAGCTATGCGTATGTCCGGGTAGTTTTAGGCTTACATCATGCCTTGTTGATATTGTTAATGATTTATGTTTATTGTTTGCCTTGAGAGGGAGAGAGATTGAGTTCACTTATTAAATGTTTTAAAGGAGTTGCATTTAAGAAATTTAAGATTTAAAAGGTTTCGTTGAACTTCGTACTTTCGAAAGGAATTGAGGAATATTATAATAACTTAATAAATTTATTTGTAACACTTACGGGATTGGGTTGTTCGCCTCGGCAGGATTTATGTACCACACTCTAATGGGAGCGGGCCGTTCGCCTCGGCAAGTTAATAGATGCATCTATAGTTCGCACCATTCGACCCTCTGGTAGTGCACATTTTATTTTTATGTTGGATCGGGCCATACGCCTCGGCATTTCCTATATATATATATATATTATCCTCATGGAATCGTGCGTAATATTTGGCTGGATGCCAGTGTACCTAAGGGTTTTTCCCTTAATTGAATTGTTACAACCTCTTGATGAACTTCACTATATCTATGCAAATGCTCCGATCACGGAGGGAACTTGCTAGTTGAGAGCCAAGTAAATTGAAAGGAAGGGGATTGTACCGCGTAATCTATACTTGTTGTTTCATATATTTACTCTATTTCATATTTATTCATTTCTTTACTGTACCTGATATTATTGGACTACTAGTAAGTATCGGAGTCGACCTCTCGTCACTATCCCTTTGAGGTTAGGCGGGATACTTACTAGGTACACTTTTTTTGTACTCATACTACACTTGTTGTGCATTTTGTTGCACAGGCACATGTATGTCTAGTGTCCCAGTTTGCGCAGCGGCATGGGTGATACAGAGACTTAGGTGAGCTGCATCTCTCGAGACGACCCGCAACCAGCAGAGTCTCTTTCAGAGGATTGTGTTTCTTTTCTGTCCAATTGTATTCCGGACAGTTATCATATTGTACTTTATTTCCTAGAAATTTCTCATGCACTTGTTACACCGGGTCCTGGGATAATTTTTTTGAGATATGTTAGGTAGATGAACCTTGTGAAACATTATTATTTATTTAATGAAGTTTATTAGTTATTGTCTAATGTTAAAAAGAAATGATTTTGAAAATATTAAAGTGAGAATTTACTCAACTATTTGATGTTGGCTTGCCTGACAGTGGTGTCCGGCGCCATCATGATCCTTAGTGAATTTTGGGTCGTGACAAGTATATTTTTCAATATTACACGAAAAATTAATTAAAAAATATATTATTTAGTACGAAAATAATTATTATAAAAAAAAAAAGGCAGCCCGATGCACTAAGCTCCCGCTATACGCGAGGTCTAAGAAAGGGCCGGAAAACATAAAAATATTATATTATTATATAATATAAAAATATATTATGGGGATATTTTTTCTCAAATTTAACGCTTTATGTAGTCCATTTAATGTTAATTTTATTTTTTCTTGGTATTGGATATTATGGAGTGGTAATGTACGGCCAATATGGAGGATTTTTATGAAAATAATTTTATTAAACCTTCCTACATATTTTTAATAAGAATTTTATAGATATAATTTATTAATTTTAAAATATTAAATATTAAAAAATCAACATAGAAGGTCTTGTAGTAAAAAAAAAAGCAGGTTATTTTAGTTATGTTCTTTCCATATGAGTTTTTCTATTCAATATTTTAGGACTATTTTGGTCTATCAATATTTTATTCGTATTTTTATAATAATATAGACTCTCTTTTTTCTAAATAAATTTGGACAATATAATACATTCTCAATTTGAATTATTAATAGCACATTATAATAAGTTTTCAAATTAAATTAATTATAAAAAATTTTAAGAAGTATATCCTAAAAGTAATAGGATTGCATGACTAAAAATATGTATATATCCCGAAAGTAATTATACTAATAGGAAACCTAACGTGTTCCTAAAGGTATTAGGTTTATATGCTAACACGACGTAATAGGAATCCTAAAGGTAATCATGTAGAATTCCTAACTTGCCGTATTATGTTCTAAAACGAATAGAATTACAAATGTCTAGAATTTCGATTATGCCATTTTATTGTGAGTTATTATGCTTAATATTATAAGGTTATTTTTGTAAACCGAAATTTTATTCATGCTTCTATAATAATATAGACTAGTAAATTTATTCGCACTTTGTGCGGTTATAAAAGACATAAATGAATTTGGAATTAATTTATAATATATAAATTTTGTCAAAATAGAAGAAATAAATATGTCATGTATATGCAGGCAAAAATTTAGTTCCATATATTGACGTATATGTGCTCACGAACACATGAACTGCATTTTTCATGAATTGTATTTTCTCATGAAACGAAAAAAAAAGAGACATATTTTTTGAAGAATTTTGTTCACTTTAGAATTGGTGAAAGATATCAATGAATTTAGAAATAATTTTCTCATGCATATGTTAGCAAATTTTTTATTCTATATGTTGATTGTATATGCGCGCACACACAAACAATTTTTTTTTTTTTTTTTTTTTTAT
>ML428180.1:60837-100962 GCA_005239525.1 Nicotiana knightiana
TATATATATATATATATATATTAACTGGTGCGTACAGAGGGTTGCATAGGTAGCATGGTCTTACAAGGTAATATACTATTATATCGTACGATACTACTACTAGCAGACGGTACTGTACCATTACTAACATACATATCATCCACGGTATTCCTATAGGAAGTAACATTACCACCACAACTCATTGTTAATGTTGGCTGGACTAGAGGGCAATTGACATTGCGCAAGACATTTCCCTGGCTTGGTACTGGAGCAAATAAGTCATTCTTATCTTCTTCAAAAACTAGCTTCACAAAAACAGGGGTATCTTCAAAAACACACGGCACAACGCTGCTTTCAAAATATTTTCCTGCCTTCGCCAGTTGATTCGCTACCCTATTTTGTTCTCTGTACACATGTTGAATTACCGGATTACCTAGCCGGTCCAGGAGGTACCTACAGTTATTTAACATGTTAGCAAATGAGATATTACTGAGCTGTAACATTGTGACAATCTCTTTTTCATCCACCTCCATCTCCGGTGGTAGTAGATTATATTCATGTGCCAATTTGAGTCCAGTAAGCAAAGCGTATAGTTCAGCTGACACAGATGTGCTCCTTGGGACCATTCCTGAAAAACCTAGTATCCAGTCAGCGTTAAAGTTTCTAAATATTTCTCCAATTCCATCAGTTGAGATAGAATGAGCTCCATCCGTGTTTAGCTTATAAAAATTTTCTTTCGGAGGAGTTTACCGTAGGTTTCCTGTTGTTCTTTTCTTACCCTTGTGATAGTAAGCAGCCAAGTAACTAAATTCAGCTGCTTGTTGGGTTGTAAATTTGACATTGACCTTTTCCCTAGTCGAGTGAAAGTTATTTTTATTACGAGTTAGCCAAATATTCCTCAAGCTTATTGGGAAATAGGTTTGAGGATTCATATTATAAGGAAGTGTTAGACCTTTGGAGTTGATAAGCGCACATAGCCATTCTTTTGTGCATAATATATTTAATGAAGTAATAAGATTCGTAAGACCTAATTCTTTCCAGTATGTCTTAGAATTTACGCACGTAAGAAATATGTGCCCAATGTTTTCCTCTTCTCGTTGGCAACAAGCACACGAGGCATCCTGGGTTAGATTAATTTTCCTAAGGTAATATCTAGTAGGTAGCCTATCGTGATATAGAAGCCAAATGAACGATTTGATATTAAGTTGTATAGGGAGTTTCGATATCCAGGAGAGGTTTGATGAAGTATTAATGGGTCTTTGTAATCTTGTTTCCAAAGCTTTATACAATGGATGGGCTGTAAAATTTTCCATCGGAGTTAAGCCCCAGTAAAGAATGTCTTCACTGTTTTCCAACTTAGAAATGTAGGACTTGGTGGGTAACTGGATTAATAACCACAATTACTTGCAAAATTTAATTATAAATTACTACAAAAATCTTTTCACTACTAAGGATATGTTTTCCACTAAATCACATCAGGATTCAAACACCTGCCAACTTTCTACACATGACATACAAAGGCTAGAGGAGCCAATTAGCCGAGAAGAGATTAAATTTGCTATATATAGCTGTAAACCTTATAAGGCACCTGTCCTGATGGATTACATCCTTTCTTCTACCAAAGATACTGGTTAGCTGTAGGTGAAAAACTTACTCGTTTTTGTGAGGAAATATTTAGTACTAAGGTCATCCCTAAGGAACTGAATAAAACTCTCATTTGCCTGGTTCCTAAAATAAAACATCTTACAACTATACAACAATACCGACCCATTACCCTATGTAATACTACTTATAAGCTTATTACAAAGATAATTGTTAATCGTCTTAATTCAATTATTGGCAAAATAATAGGGCCTACACAAACTAGTTTTCAACCAGGGAAAAAAACCTTTGACAATGCCATAATAGTGCAGGAAACTTTAAATTACTTTGCAAAAATGCAAGGTAAGTCTCCTGCAATGCTCTTAAAACTAGACTTGGAAAAGGCTTTTGACAGATTGGAATAGTCTTTTATTAGAAAGACGCTCCTCTATTTTAGCATTCCTACATCTATAGTTACTTTAATTATGCTCTGCATTACAACAACTTCCATTTCTATCATAGTTAATGATTCCAGGACACAATACTTCACACCACTAGAGGTATAAGACAGGGCAATTCTTTATTTCCATACCTATTTATAATGTGTATGAAAATGTTCTCACGTAGCATTTTCATCTTTGTGGACTACCTCCAATGGCAATCAATTATCATATCAAGAGCGGTGGCACTATCACATATTTTCTTCGCCGACGACATTATCTTATTTTCCAAAGTTACTACTAAAAGCTGTCATGCAATTATCGATGTATTAAATTAGACACACTATTCAGGGTAGAAAATCAATTTTGATAAATCTAAAGTTTTTTTCTCGAAAAACTGCAAGGATTCTGATAGAAAATTTGTCACAGATTCTTTCAGCATTAAACAAGGAACTTCTTTTGAAAAATATCTAGTGTTTCCGATGTTCCAAGGAAGACCTAAAAAGGAAGACTTTCAGTTTCTACTTGATAACTTCAAAAATCGACTCGCAGGATGGAAAACTAATTTCCTAACGATGGCAGGAAGAGCTACTCTTATAAAATCTACTCTGAACAATTTACCCAATCATATTATGCAATATATTCAAATCCTTGCTAACATTATTAATAAAATGGAACAATACCAGCAGAATTTCCTCTGGGGCACTACTGCCACAAGAAAGAAAATTCACCTTCTCAAACGGAATGAGATAACTACTTCAAAAGAAGCAGGAGGTTTAGGAATTCAAATACTTCGACTGAAGAATTCTGTCTTGCTTGCAAATTTAGCTTGGAGAGTATTAAAATCTCCGCATGCAATGTGGGCGTACTTACTCCTTAATAAATACCTTAATAAGTATAACACAACTACTCACTCCAAAATTTGGTCTAATATTTTACGAGGCTGGGAATACTGCCAACGGGGAATCAAATGAAAGATTGGGAAGGGTAAGCACATAAAATTCTGGGATGATCCTTGGGTAAAGGCAGTCACAACTATCCGCTCCTTAATTTATGGTCCACTGCCTTCATGCCATAACGAAATTAAGATATCTTCTCTCTTAACTGACACCGGGTGGAATTGGACCTTTTGACTTACCTGAGGACAAACAAAGCTGAGTGAACTGCATTTTTCTTTATTTATCTTCTCATAAAGAGGAAAATAAATTTTTGGAGGAATATAGTAAATATGTTGTTTAACACATGATTCTCTCTATAACCATCCTTTATAACATTATTTTACAAACCTGTCATAGTTTTCTTTGGATATGATTTCTCATATATTCTCTATAATAATATTTCGCTATAAATATGAACGTATATATTAAATACATAGTACATGAATATTTGATTTTCTTTCTTTTGCTATTCAAAATATTTCTTTTCTTCTTTTTCTTTCTATTCATACTCTACTCTGTAATCCCCCTCAATTTTTCATCCCCTAAATAAGGTCTCATTTTCGGAAAGTAATTTTTTCCCTCTCAATTTTTCTTAATATTTCCCTTTTCTCCTTCTTTACTATCGGTACTTCCTCTATTGGTCTTTCTTTTTTCTTCTCTTTCCGTCCATTTTCTCCCTTTTTCCTGGGTTACTCCAAAAAATATTAAACTATGCTCCTCCTTAATGCCCACAATATCCACTTTCTTCTCTTGATTCTCTGCAGAAAAAATCAAAATTTTTCTTCTCCATCCTAAAAGTTCCAGGAAAGTAATCCCGAACTTTGAAGCATTGAGTTCGAAAGATGAGAAGGAGAAAATCATTCCTATCTGCAATTTATCATAAACACGGAGGGTTCCTTTTTGTTCTTTCTTTTATCCTGCAAGATCATTGCAAATATAACCTTTTTCCCTTTTCACATTATTAGTTTGGAGTAAAGACGTTAACCAAATATTTTAGGATTCTTCTTCCCCTTTCTTTTTTACAATATTTCAAGATATTTTTTTTCATATGATTAGTGGTGAATAAATGATGTCCAACCAAGCACTCCAAACTTCTGATGCTCCATTTTGAAATTGTAAATTGTGACAAAGACTAATTTATAATTTCTTAATTTTTGTAGATGAAAATTCATATTTTTAGTAGTAAACATATTGTCGTGATTCTTCTATGAACTAAACAATGGATAAATTACCTATTACAACTGTTCAAACTTCATATATACGAATAATTTCTTGTCTCCTGAGACAAATATTATGGAAAAAATCAGATGGCACCAACTGTGTCCTATTGTCTCTTGAAGTATATCGAATTGCATCCACAGTTCTTGTCCAAGGACCAAGTCCTCTTGTTCATTGGACCTTGGTGCTCTTATAATTACCTTCGACGACTATGACACAAGTCGAGAAAAATAAATATATGTGATCCCGTGATAGAAAAATTTAAAAAACAGATTGAAACTTAAATAGAATGACTGAAAATCTAGCACCAACCAAACGTGAAGCTTCAAACCATCCATGGGCTTTTCCGTCGGAGCTTCCACAGTCACTTCCTCTCCTCCAACAATTTCTTTCTATTGTAAATGCACTGATGAGTCATATCAAATGAGAAACCAACATATTCTCATCTCAACGTACAATAAAAAATATATTGATTAGGAAAGTAGATAATTATACCTTAATAGAAGCTTCGCCACCAGAATTTTCATTCATCACAAGAAAAGATTGAATAGGAGGAGGATGAGAGGAAGACTATTGTTTCATTCCTTTTTTATTTGTAACGGTTGAGAAAATAAAGAAGGTTGTAATTTCCTTCCTTTGCTAAGTCAAAAAACGGAATTCTTCCAGTTTTGAAACTCATGTTTTCTCTCTTCCCTTATTCATTATGGAGCTATAATTAAATTCTTAGGGTTTGTAATGAATGAGTTCTTATAATTACAACAATATATCTTATTACTAGACAAATAAAAAAGTAGCGAAAAGGCAAAAAAAAAAAAGAAGAGAAAAAAGATAAATACAATCCTTGGCCAATGGGAGGTGCCAAGTCACCTTTTCCATTCCCACCTCTCTCTCTATATATATAATAGAATTGTTGCAGTTATCACTTCTTCATCAAACAGGCAAGTTCATACTTTTCATAAACAAACTCATGTACTATTATCTCACGCCGCACGTTTTGATACAATAATGTTTTCAACTCTCACTTTCACATGTATGTTTAATCAAATGGGAGAATGAATCAAATGTTTCAATCATACACCCACAAAGGAAAAACAAAAGGGAAGAATGAGAAGAAAGGAAAAGCATTGCATTTGTCAAATTGCACAAATTGGTAAAAGACCCCTTTATTTTAAACGAATTGCCAAACAAATACTAATACAAATATGTGGTTTTTGCTCATTGTGCATGGCATTGTACAATACAATGTCAACATGAATCTCTTCTCTGTGTGTCTCTCAGTAACCTTATCCGAATTATTCTCGTTATACTAGAACAGGGAAAAAACAAATTACTACAATTTGCATGGCAAATGATTGGTTGACTATTTTGTTCATCTTTTGAGCAAAGTTGGAGCTGAGGACTTCACGGTTGTTTGTCAACATTCTTGCTAGCTTCATCAACAGGACTAGAATTTCCACTAGTACCAGCTGTTCCAATGCCAAAACCAAATCCCATACCCATTCCAAATCCCATTCCAACGCCACCATTATTATTTCCACCATATCCACTGCCTTCTCCATGCCCATATCCTTCACCATAACCTTCACCACCACCATTGTCATCATGACCAGTATTTTTAACTCCTCCAGCTCCAGTTCCTCCTCCTCCTCCACCGCCTCCACCACCGCCACCGACAGCGCCACCAACTCCACCACCTGCTCCAAATCCACTACCATGACCAGAGCCTCCACCAGCAGCATTGCTACCACCGCCTCCACCTCCGCCTCCTCCTCCTCCACCCCCACCACCTCCATTTCCACCAAAACCTATACCCATTCCGAAACCACTTCCATGACCATACCCACCATTGGTGCCACCACCAGCTCCGCCACCACCTCCACCTCCCCCGCCGACTCCCACAGCAGCTCCAGCACCGAAACCACTACCATGACCTGATCCTCCTGCTGAACCACCCCCACCACCGCCGCCACCACCTCCTCCACCTCCCCCTGCAAAACCACCACCACCTTTACGTCCTCCTAAAGTTCCAAAACCTCCGCCGGCTCCAAAACCACTACCATGACCATAACCTCCATCAACACTACTGCCACCTCCACCACCGGACCCTCCACCACCTCCACCACCTTCTGCACCAACTCCAGCTCCAAATCCTTCACCATGACCTGAACCACCAGCTCCATTCCCACCACCACCTCCATGACCTCCGCCACCACCACCACCTCCCACACCTACACCTGCCCCTGCACCATAACCCTCTCCATGCCCAGAACCTCCGTTACCACTTCCTCCCCCACCACCACCTCCACCTCCGCCTCCTCCTCCTCCTCCTCCTCCAACACGATTTTTGCATCCACGCCAGCCACCATAGTAGCAATAATCATCTCCATCCTCCCCATGTCCCTCCTTCATATATGCCATAACAATGCTTAGTACAAGAAGAGCCATGCATAAAGAACGACTAGAAGTAGCCATGACTCTTTCAATAACAGTTAGTGTAAGCTCAGACTAAAGTAGTGAGTCTAGTGACCAGCTTGAGCTTCCACTTGTTTGTTCTTCTTTTGTGCAAAAGCCTCCTCTATTTATAGCCATATTCATGCAATCATTTGGCCGTACCTCAACCGGTATGTTTTAAAAGAATGCATGTCTTGCAATTTAAAAAGAAAAATGGTCAACATTGACTTTGACAGGCCACTAACTAGCCGGGCACTTAATATTTTCGATATTTAGTTGGTACAAAATATCGCTACAATGCATATCTGTTGTCATTACTTTTTGCATCTGCCAGTACTAGAACTCCCCCAACTAAAGGATCTTGGTTCGGTCCAATTCCAATGATGTCTAACGACAAGACAAATCTCAATATAAATTCATGGAATTTTTAACGTAGTAAAAGCAACGGGGCTGCATGTGACTAAACCTATGGCTTACACATGTTAATTAGTGTTCGTACATTATCATAATTGACAATGAAATAGTGGAGTTGGTGACTATATCTTCACTAAATTAAGGTATTCTTAACAAAGACTTTGGATTCGTTTTGATCATGAGCTCCAGCTGTCATTTCTGTTTTATATCTCTACATGTCATTTTCTAATAATACCAAAGATTAGCGTATAAAAGATTGTATTTCTATTGGCATAGAGAAAAGAGAAAGGCCCAGCAGAGAAATTCCAATTTTGAGAAATTGTTTGTGCAGCCCATGTGCGTGTAGGAGTTATAATTGGAAAAATAATTATTGAGAAACTAAATGAATAAAGGAAAAATAGAAAGGAAGTAGGAAAAACTTATTGGTATTATAGGTATAGTGGCATTCCATTGGATACGTGAAGTGTACTTGTGGCAAGGAACAAAATCCAGCCAATAATGGCACCCATATTGTCACTCATGGTCCAAACAGTATCTCAGAAAGTCAATAATCATTCCGTTTACTTCGAGGTTTTGATCCCAATTAAGGACCACTTTATACGTTTACAAGTTTCTACTTGTGAGTGGACACCTTTGGGACTAATTTCAGTGAACTAGTCATTCTACTTCAATCAGCATCCAGTTACGCCAAAAGGTTTAAGTGTTATATGCACTATACAATCACACCTTTTTATAATAATATTTTTATCAGAATTAATTTTTATGTTATGTTATAACATATATCCTCTATAACAAAACTTTATTATATCCGTAAAAAAATATCAGAACAAATAATATTATTATTAAGAGATTTGACCGTATATAAACTTATAGATAATTTTTACACCATTAATGCAATTTCAGCCGTTTTGATTCATGTTACATAGTTTAAATCGACACAATATTTAAGAGGGGAAAATGGAGGCTTTTAAAATTTACAATCTTAAACATTGTATTAAATTTTTTACGGGTATAAAAAGTTACTCATTAAAGGTAAAATGAGAAATGTAGTTCTTTTTAAATATAAATTTGTGCCAGTTTATTTTTAGTGGACTAATAAGAAAATAGTAATTAAAAAGTAATTTAATCATTATACCATATCAATTTTGTTAGAAAGAGAACATGTTATTATATATAAATCAAATTTAATTTAGTGGTGTAAGAAATTTCTCACTAATAGTCCACCTAAAGACACAGACAAATAGAAGAAGTCTTTGTCTCCTTAAAATTCTCCTAATTTAATGGAGCTTTCTCCTTAGTGTTGAACACTAGTGTAATTATTGGTGACTTCCGCATAAATAATCACAAAGCCCCATAGTCGGAAGGAAACGCGAAAACAGGACAAAACAAAAAGTCTCCGATCCGTTTCATTCTATTTGACCGTCACAAAATTTAATTTTTAAAATTTATTTTTTATATATGTAAACTTAAATATGTCATATATTTATGCAATAATAAATTTTTTAAAACCTATGGTCTTAAACAATATCAAAGCATTTATATGGATACAAAAACTTTTCATTAAGGGAATATAAAAGTATGTTATTTTTTTTGGTAGGGGTGTACATGGACTAGGTTGATTCGGTTTTTATCAAAACCAAACCAAACAAAACCAATTATATTTGTTTGGATTGGTTCGGTTTGGTCAGGTTTTTCGGATTTTTGATTTTTCTTTATTACATGAATATTATTTCAATCTTACTTTGTTAAAGTTATAGATAAAGTTTTGATAAATGAATATATGTTTAGTAAATATTGAAAAAATTGACAAACATATGATTTATTAAAATATTCTAATGGGAGAATTTTTTTAGTAATATATGATAGTTATTTTCTTAGTCGTCTAACGACAATTTTTGTTAATATACGCTTTCTAGGTTAACAAATTGGAGGATCCTAAATATTTCAATATTTTTTAAAGAAAATTCAATATAAAGTCTTAAAAATATATATAAAAAATATATATTTATATGTTGGTTTGGTTTGGATTTTTTTACTCAATACCAAACCAAGTCAAACCAAACGTAATTAAATTTGTTAAACGATTTCATTTGATTTTTCGATTTAATGTGATTTTCCAATTCGATTTGAACACCTTTACTTTTTGGAGCCGACTAATAAAAAGATGGTGTCAAATAAAGTAGAAGGAGGGAGAGTAATAGTTATCAAAAAATATATTAAATGGTTCTTGCATCATTTACTTCTTAGAATAATTTATTATATATGTCGAAGCATCTAATCATTCGAGTATCATTTGTATTTGTATTACTTAATTAATACACTTCCAGTCAACCAATCTTCACGGTGGCTGATCGGCGATACGGGCATTTTTATAACTCAGTAGCTATCACTTTTATGATACAAGGGTTCCAGGTATAGGTTGCAATTTTAATGTTCCGAAGTGGGGTGGCTTGATGCAATATGTGATTAATTAACTTTTGTATACTCTACAAAATATTTCGAAAAATTAATTGTAAAAAATGTATTTAAAAGAGCAAAAGCAGGTCTCATAAAACTTCTGGATTAAGAATAATTGCAATTGACATCTTAGAAGTTAGAATAACCAAACGAAAAGAATCTTTAATACAATTATTTTGGAAATGAAGGACTAATTAATTTTTTTTAATTACGATTGTCAGGATCACCATATATGATCACTAAATAAGCTTGACCTTAAAAATAAAAAAAATCAAAAGCGTATTCATCTTGATAGAGAAACAAAGTGGGCGTTTGGACATAAGAATTTTAAAATTTCAAAAGAAGGTGAAATTTTCTTTCAAAATGAAAATGATATTTGAAATTAGCGTTTTTTGGATATGAATATAATTTTAGGTTGTTTTTGAAGTTTTGTGAGTCATATGAGTGAAAATTCTAAAACATAGATTTTTGGAGTTTTTCAAATTTTTGAAAAATTTCAAAATTCATCTTAAGATTTATTACCAAACACTGATTTCGAAAAAAGAATGAAAATTTTTGCAAAAAAAATGAAAAAATTCTTATGTCCAGACGGGGTAAAAGTGTGTATGCTTGAACAATAAGAGTTGTGCTGGAGTAGTAAGTACTCATTCATCCTTTACCAGAGGTCTCACGTTTGAGTACCTAAGTATGAAGTCGCCTTTAATAGGGAGCGTTTTACCTTCAATGTGGGACTTTCCGGCGTGAATTCGGATTTAGTCGGACCCCAATGTGGATACCGAACACCGGATGAAAAATCAAAAAATAAGTGTGGATGCTTGTGCTTCTTTTTCCATCATGAACTCCTAAAAATGGAACATGATAAAGCATTGGAGGGGAAAACTTTTTGAAAGTTAAAAGTATTCTATTTTCCTGTTTATAATTTTCTAGAGTGCAAGATTAGAGTGGTCACAGTTTTAATTTGCAGTGACAGAAACATAGAAGGGAAAAAGATAAATTGTACAGATGGGATTTTATATTTTGCAGCTATATAGATTATTAGCAGCCCTACCTAGTTGGTATGCTAAGCTAAATGAGCCTGCACACATTTCGTTGTATTTATTTTGTGGTGATTAATGTAATATCTTTTCTTTTCCCAAAAAAAAAAAAAAAAAAAAAAAAAAAACGTAGCACATTTAATTTTGAGAATGCTCTACTTTGTCTTTGTCCATGCACCAAATAGTCAAGCTTCTTCTTGTAAATCTTCTAGTGGAAAACAATTGTACAAACTACTCCCACTTGAGCAACTATACATATAGGTATACCTTTAACTTCAATTTAAAGTTTTAAAATTATAGTGCCTTCCAGTACCTTCTTCAATGGCTTAATTATCAAACCATCTAATTTTAAAATTTCCCGAGTTGGATATTCTAGATCTTTTTTCTATCAAATAAATATATGCATGTTTCCGATTTCATGCTCTCCCTCAAAGCATTATTTACGTCTAATTTCCGATTTCAATTATCTAATTACCTTAGAGATGGATCTTAATAAGTAAACCTGGGGCTATTTGATGTACGTCTTTAAACAGTGTTTAATTTAAAATTATTTAATAGGAGTATGTATATTTTAGAACCTTTTGGAAAAATGAAGGTTTTTATTTATACATATTTTCAGTGTAAAGTATCTTTGCACTTTCAATCATGTTTAACATATTATAGCAAGTTGCCTAATTTATTTTCAAGCTATTAGTTACGCTTATTATGAACGATTACCCGTAATTGCCATTTACTTAATCTGATAGTATACTACAAAAATTCTTGTATGTTGCCAATTAATAAAAGTTAATTAAACTCAAAAACGAAAGGGTAGGCTGCTACACATGTTTGTCTGTAGAGAGCAGCGTTCAAACATTAAACAAATGTACCTTTGTGTTTTTCTTAATCATTGTTTCCTCAAAAATAGATAATTGTGCAATATTCATTGTCAATTAGTAAATGATCAGTACTTTAATCAAAGAGCAACTCTCGTTACGTACACAACAGAATGAGATAGAAAAGAATGTCACACAAGAATAGCAATGTCTCCGGCGACTTAATATGGTACGCCATTGGAACTTGTATGATCAAACCACAAACTTCAACAAATTGGTACAACTTAAAACATTTCATATTTGACAAGAATTAAAGGTAAATATTATTCTTGGACCTGAGCCTAACCTGGAATTATTTTCCATCAAATTAATTATTATGCTACGACTACATACTTCATAGACAAAAAACATAAATATACCAAGGTTTGTTTGAGGTCGATATTCGAGGGCCAATGTTTTTTTTCTTTTTTTGGTAGGGAGGGCCAAAAAAAAATTGACGTATTTCTCTTAATAAAAAGACATCGATTTACTTCATGAACCAATTAGAAAAGGGAAAAATAGATGAGAAAAGACAGAGAATTCTTGTTACACAAATAGCCGGTCAGATATGCGGTTTACTTTTTCTAGGCGGTATATATGGGTGTACATAGGTCGGGTTGATTCGGATTTTTCAATTATCAAACCAAATCAATTGTGCCGGGTTATTAAATCTAAAGAACAAACCAAACCAATAAAAGTCAGGGTTTTTAATCTCGAATTTTCACGAATTTTTTTGGGTTTTTGAATTTTTTTCATAAAGTCTTCGTAGCACAAAATATAGAATTTGTGAACAAAATATTTCTTTAATCCAAGTAAGACAGAACTATATAAGGTGTTTTTCAAGAAAATAACATAAAGTATGATATGATTCATGACATTGCACTAAACTATTTAATAATAAAGAAAATAAAATCGCATACAAATATTATTACTAAGCCATAATAAAAATAAACATAATTTAAAATTATAAAGTTGCTAAAATAAGTACGACTAATGAGTATTATTATTTACATGACTAAACACTAAAAAAAAGTTATGCATTTTTTCTAACCATGGAAAAAATAAAAAATAAATATGCAACACTATGGTCATTCCTAGTACAATTGAATTAAATGATTTTTGTTAGCATTAATATTGATTATTTGATTTGTTTTGGACTTATATTTGAGTTACTAACATTTATGAAGAATAAAACTTATTGGAGCATTCAAAAATTATAAGTCCAAAATTGAAATAATACGTTAAAAGATAAAACTATGAAAAAGTATAAGTAATAATTATAAATTATACTACAATAAATACTTTTATGTATTAAATATATTCAAAAGTTCTATACATGTATTGACGGGTTGGTTTGATTGCGGTTTGACTTTTTTTAATTAAAACCAAACCAAACCAATTATGGTCAGATTTTTTTCCAACACCAAACCAAATCAAACCTAACCATAGTCGGATTCTCGGTTTGACTCGGATTATCGATTTGGTGCGGTTTGTCGGTTTCCTTTATGCAACTGATAAGTGAGAATTTTGACTACTTATTAGTACCGTTTTACTTTTGTTTTAGTCCAAAAGCGTTTAATTGTATTCCCGAAAACGGATTAAATATGCTTGATTGCAAGGGTAATTGGAAAAAGAGCCACTAAGATGAAATCCGACTCAAGAAGGAGTGCTCTCAACTCAAGGACAAAATCAGGCACAAAAGCTCAAAGTGCGAACCGCAGATTTCTATCTGCAGCCGCAGATTCTGAAGGAAAACTTATCAGAGCCCAAGTGCAAAGTGCGGTCCGCACATGAAATGTGCAGCCGCAGAAGCTAAGCAAGATCAGAAGTTCAGAGAGTTCTCATTCCAAGATTAAAGAAAGTGCGGACCGCACAATTATTTTGCGGCCGTAGAAGTCCGCTAACGCGATCATATTAAAAAATGTGCGGTAAGCAGAAGAGCCATGTGCGGCCGCACCCAGTATTGTGCGGAACGCAAAATATGAAAGATGCGGCCACGATTCAAAATTGTGCGTTCGCAGATTCAACTCCTGTCAAAATTGAAGCCAAGTGCGGACAGGACATGAAATTCCTTGCTTCTTTTAGTTATTTTAGCTATTTTGAGATTTTTGAATATTAGTTTTAACATTTCAATTATTAATATGGGTTTAATTATCACTTCTTCTTCATTATATTCTATTTTAAGCATGAGTAGCTAGATTTTCACTAAGGTTGTGACACAAGCCTAGTGTGTAAACTTAGTGGGTGTTTGATTTTGTTGCTTGTTTATAGTTGGCTGTTGATTATCTAGCCACGTTATTACTTTTAATTGAGGATTTAATGGTTGCAAACAATATTTCATGCCTAATTGACTTGCTCCCTTCTTGAGAAAGAAAGACTTAGTCTAGGAAAACTTGGTTAGTAAGGAATTGGGTCAATCGAGAGATTGATAAACCCAATTAAAGGTCTGAATCTAGGGATAGTAAAACCCGGCTTGAGCTTATCATCAACTATTTCTGCAATACTCATTTGGGCTTGAGAAAGTTAAATTGGGCAAAATCACTCTCTAACCGAGAGGTATTGAGTGGGTAATCGAGGGTTGATAGCTATAATCTACCCCGACCAAAAAAATAAGTTTTAAGGCTTACAACCAATTAAGTGAACACCTAGGTGAAGGTCATAGACCTAGGCCTTTTTATTATTTGGAAAACAATCAAAAATAATTTTCTAGTTTTAATCCTTAGTTGTCATCCGTAGTTTAAAATAGATTTAAAAACAAACCAACTTTTGTGGAAGTGTAATCCGAGATAATTCAGGCTCATTCACTCAAATATATACTCCTAGTCTCATTCATAGCTCCCTGTGAAAAATCAATTCGACTCCTTGTTGGGTATTATTATTGTTCCGACTGTTTCACAACCTCAAATAGAGGTGTGGCTTGGACGAGATTAGTAGCCCCTACCGATATATATAGATTAAGTATACATGGATTATATACGGTTACACATATATATACACATTATATACGTTCAAAATCAGGCCCACTATTGCACAACAAATGTGGCTCGGAACGCGAAGAGTTGAAGATCGACCCCGAGTCTCATCGAACCAGAACACGAGGTCAGAATGTCCGTCCTCAAGAACATTGAGCACGTGATCCCGGAATTGATCCTAACCCCGAATAAGCTCGAGGAAAACATTGCCGGTATTGTGAGCACCTAATTTTTGACTATATTTAAGTTTTTCATCACCTTTTAGTATGTAAATATATTTTAATTTTAATCTACATATTTTAGCTCTTATTTCTCGTTTTATATATTTTACTAAAGAAAATTGAAAACAATTAAAAAGTCACATTTCTTTATCTTCATGTACAAAGAAAGAAAATGTTTTCCAAAAAATATATTAGTTTGATAAATAAATTTTGAGTGATTAGTATTTTATTTTTGTTATTCAAGTTTAGGAGTAGTATTTTTGTTTGCTCATTTATTAATCAATAAAGAAAATCAAAATCACAAAAAATTGTTCAAATGGTCAAAAAACCTAAGCCCAATAGCCAATTACCCAAACTCTGCCCAAACCCAATCCCTCTTTTACCTTGTCCAAATCCCAATACAACTCCCCAATTCTATATACCTAACAGACCTAATGAGACCTCCACCTTAAGCAACAAAAATGAGACCCACGCTTCCAAAAAAACCGACGAGCAGCGCACCCCCCTCCCTCCTCCTCCTCCTCCTTCTTCTTCTTCTTCTTCTTCTTGTTCTTCTTCTTCTTCTTCAAGCTCTCTTCCTCTAAATCTCTTTAAATCATTTTGAACCATGAAAAGTGCAGCCATGTAAATCCACTCCCGTCAACTCACTGCTTCGTCGTCGCCTCGCCGAATTTCCACCGTCTCCAGCCCGCTCGAAACAACCCAAAAAAATAAAATAAAACACCTTTAAATCATCCGCGATAGAGTGGTTCAGCATCGTCGAGTTGGGTTCGAAGTCGCTTTGCTGTTGAGTTTGTATGTGAGGTTTCTGGGCAGGTTCGCGACTCCGTCAAGGTCGTCGCTATCCAAAGTTTACTGTCAACCTTTTGCTTTTCGATATCGACTTAGAGGCGTTGGTAAATCAAGTTCTAAAAGAAATTTTGGTTCCAATAAAGTGATGTGGCTCAACATACTGCTTGTTTGGAAAATATTTTGGATTTAGTTGTTTGATTTTAATTTCACCACTCTTCTTCAGGTGAGAAACTCTCCCTTCCTTAAAATAATTATGCAGATTCATCCTCTTTTTTGTTTTTCTTTATCTGTTTGTGTGTTGTGTGTTTATTTGTTTCTTTGAAATGGGTACAACTTCTTTCTCGAATTCTTTTAATATATTAAAGAGTTGATGCTTAAGTTTGAATTATAGCTACAAGATATTCTTGCGGTCACATCATAGCCATTAAAATGATATTAGTAAAACTTTTATGGCATTAAAAATGTTTGATTCTCTGTAATTAGTTGCTTTAGGTGCATATTAATAAAATAATTATCATAGTTATGAGTACGGTTTTCGTGACATAATTGTGGTACGTAATCCGAAATTCGAGTGCGTGTTTCACGCGACGTGACTATAACTTCAAATAATATTAAAACAAACACATTAAAATTGTGGGTGTGGTTCCTGTGACGCGATTCCCTATGTGTATAGAAACAGACGAGTGTGCGACATCGCGGCTTGTTCAAACAATTTTCATAAATCATGAACCTTTTACAATTAATCTCAAATATAGGAAGTCAACTTATGAACGTTGCAGATCGCTTTAGGAGTAATTATCGAATTAATAAATCATCATGACTATGGGTACGGTTCCCGTGGCATAATCATAGATACGTAATTTCCAAAATTCGAGTGTATGCTGGCGTGACTCGACCCGTGACATAGTCATAGATATGTAATTCCCAACATTCGAGTGCATGCTGGCGTGACTCGACCCCCAACTTCAAATAATTAAAATAAACATATTGTGAATCACGGGCGCGTTCACGTCGGCTGACTTGCGATGCGTATAAATAATTAAAAACGGTATAAAAGCGAAGATGCACAAGTAAGTTTAAAATATGTAATAAATCAGACAACTAGGACAATTAATAATAGTTGAGCGAACGTGCTAAAACCACGGAACCCGGGAATGCCTAACAACTTCTCTCGGGTTAACAAAATTCCTTACCCGGTCTTCTGGTTTCGCAGACTTTAAAACAGAGTCAAATTTCCTCGATTTGGGATTTGAAATAAACCTGTGACTTGGGACACCATAAATTATCCCAAGTGGCGACTCTTATAAAAATAATAATCCCATTTCGATAATGTCACTTCAATTGGAAAAAAACTCCCTCATCCCCCTTGGTGGGCAAAAGGAGGTGTGACAGCTCTGGCGACTCTGCTGGGGACCGAACCCAGAATCTCTGGTTCAGGGCTCAGAATTCGAGCTTAGAATAAATGTTATGATTGGCTTTCATGATTGTCTAATTTTTTACATGTTTGAGCCTAATGTGCTAAACGCCACTTTTCATGTGAATTTGACTTTTGGGACTCAACACAAGGGTTGGGTTCGTCTAAGACTGGTGCACCCGAAAATTAAAAGACCATCCTGATACATCTTATGTGTTACTTGCGTATTTGTTTATTTCGGCTTGTATGTTGACTAGATGCTAGAATAGGGAAAGAAAATCAAAAAAAAAAAATCAAGAGTGAGAGGTAGGTATTTGAAATCCGAAGCTCTACCGAAATTTTCAAAAAAAAAGAAGAGAAAAATACAAGTGATT
Organism: Nicotiana knightiana; assembly: GCA_005239525.1. NCBI lineage: Eukaryota > Viridiplantae > Streptophyta > Magnoliopsida > Solanales > Solanaceae > Nicotiana > Nicotiana knightiana. The sequence continues at coordinate 77,977 of ML428180.1, forward strand.
GTTTTCAAAAAGTCATGTTTCCCCTATTCTGTCAAAATTGACAGAACTACGTAGGTCTGATTCTCACCGGATGTGAGATACGTAGACAAACTTCATTGGTTCCGGCCCTCAATTTTCAAAAAATCAAAAATATTTTCTTTTAATTCCTTCTTTAGAAAAGTCTTTGTTTGAGACCCCAATTTTCAAAAATCCAAAAAAAATATTTTCCTTTACTTCCTTCTTTAGAAAAGTCTTTCTTTGAGACCCCAATTTTTAAAAATCCAAAAATATTTTCTTTTAATTTCTTCTAAATATCCAAAAATATTTTTATTCTTCTTTAGAAGTTTTTCTTTCGAAAATTGAAAAGAAAACTCAAAATTCAAAAATATTTTTCTTTAAAGAATTTCTTTCATAATTTGAATATAAAAGTCCAAAAATATTTTCTTTCTTCTTTAGAAATTCCAAAAAAAAAAAAAAAAAGAAACTGAAAATCCAAAAACGATTGTCTTTCTTCTTTATAAGTGCTTCTTTCAAAAATTAAAAAGAAAAAAAAACTCTAAATCCGAAAAAAAAAATTATTAATTTATTTACTTTGTTTCTGATCTTTCCGCAATATCTGATTCATATTCCCACATGATATGTAGGCAACCTACATAGGGTTCGATCGAAGCGTTTTTGAAATTAAAAAAGGGAAAACGAAAAAAAAAGATGAAGTTATGAGATGTGAGAAATGTGAGGAAAGAAAAGAGTGATAATCACAAAAAAAAAAAGGAAAGAAAAGAGTGATAATCACAAAGAAAAAGAGAGGAAAGAAAATGAGCAAATCAAGGAGCGCAAGAGAGGAGGTGAAGAAGACAAGGGCAAGAGAAGTAAAATTGGGATGATGCCAAGTTGACTTCGCACCCTCGAAGTCATTTTAGAACTGATAATTGTGATTAGGTGCATCGCACATAATGTGAGATTATCTTACGTTAAATGTCCTAACGCTAATGTGATGACTTCATTTTGTTCCCCTTTGTTATCTTCATTTAGCAGAAGGGTGGTTGGTTTGTGGTTTGCTTAAACTGGTAACTCATCCCTACAACACAAAGTCGAAGGGCAATGACAGACGACAACGAATTTGAGTTGGTTGATACTGGTACCCGAAAGCAATTGGTTGAACAAAACACTGGGTTGGTTGAAGAGGTAAGGATATTAAGACAACACATGGCGGACATGTATCGGGCTTGGATGACTGGGAAGGCACCACCCCCGCCACCACCTAGCTTCGTAGATGCTACCCTTACCCAAGCTCCGGTCATAATGTCAAATGATCCACCATATTCTCCAGATTTTCCCTCTTATCACAATTTTCCTAACATCCCTAGCAGCTTCATCGTTCGTCCTCCAACTACCTTTCCCAAAAATAGCCTTTCTGATGTCGTCGAGCCCCGCCAACGACAAGATCCAGTGGGCGTTCCTGATCAACGCTTTCAACCTCAATACCGACCCCATGAATATCCCCGTACTCTAGATAATCCTCCTCAATGCTATTTCTCTCCACAAAATCCCCAAAGTCATACCTTACCTTTCCGATACTCTATCCACAATGCACCGCCATATGCTCCATATCCACAAGACCCGCAATTGCCTGCACCGCCTCCACAAATTTCTTACCCACCTCCTCAAGCATATCAACCACTTACCCGCAAGGGGTTCCAACCGAGGCCGGATTACAAAATGGAAAGGCAGCAACAAAAAGAAAAGTATTTCACTCCTATTGGAGAATCATATGCTAGTTTGTTTCAATGGTTGAGGCAAATGGACATGTTGAAGCCGACTCAGATAAAAATGTCGAACCCTCTTCCAAAGAATGTTGATTTTTTTCAAAGGTTTGCATATTGCTATAATGCCCCGGGGCACAATATAGAAAAATATTGGCATCTGAAAAGAGCAGTCCAGAAGCTTATTGATGCATGTGACATTACCGTGCAAAATCCAGATGCAGCGAATACTAGCCAAATTCCATTGCCTTTTCATAATGAGACGCACATGGTGGGAATGATTTGTGTTGAAAAGGAATATGAGAACTCTTCTGAATCCCTTGGAGGGCCACTTTCCGCAAAGTTTTTAGCACTATCAGTCTCGGTTCCAGAAGTTGATCTTAAGAACGAGTCGGCAAAAGGGACTCAAAATCTATTTGCTGAGGTCAATGTAATTGAAATTGGTAATGGTCTTGGTAATATTGATGTGGAACTCAGTGGCTAAGATGTTGAGCTTGGTAATTGGCAATATGCTCGTTTCTTGGTTAGCCGGGGAGGAATCCTGGTGGTTTATTTTGTTGTCATTTCTGTTGTGGTTATTTCAGGATTGTAATTAGGATATTGTCTTGTGACTCAAACTCTTTTGTCCTTTTATTTTTCCTAGTTCGTTTTAGTCATAGTAACTTGTTTAGTGTTATCTAGGTTTGTTCCAGGGTTGTAACCCCAGTTTATTTTTCTTGTTTTGTTGTTCAAACCCTTTCACCGTCCGTCTAATGCAATTTCCTATTTTTTGTTATTTCTAGTAAGTTTTATTTAGTTCTCTTTTCCTTTTATAGTTCTTCTCATGCCGACTCTAGTGATATGACATGCATGCGTAATTCTCAGCCTGGTCTTAAAAGTTAGTCTAATTACAAAGCAATGAAATAATTTTGGAGATGATAGGGACATTTGAGGGAAATAAGTACAGATTTTGACATTTTGAGATCATTTAAAGCCCGAACTGTGTGAAACTGGGGCAGATAATTTGGGAAGTTAATAGGATAACAAGAATTTGTTACAAGAGAGTACATCCCGGACAATTTGAAACGAGCAACTTTGAGTGCAAGTGCATCTCAAGTTACAAGGTAAAGCCAGGGGAATTTGCTCCAAACAGACGGAGAGTATCCATTGTGAAGAAGAAATCACCCAAAGACAATTCTGTATTTGACAAGGCACTAAAGAAAGGTGGAAGACATATATGTGTCATCACAACCGATGTTACAAAAGAAATATTGTGCATGATATTCCTTTTCATCTTCAAGTTGCATGTGTTGTACTTGGCATTTTCAGGGATTGGGAGGCCCCCTTTCAGCTACCCAAACACTTTATACCATTCGGTACCCCTTTTGAGCTTATGCTAATTTTCTTGACCTCCCCTCTTTTGGAATCAAGTTAGAGTCATAAAAAAAAGAGAAGAAGAGAAAATAAAAAGTTGTCCCCATAGGTTTGTTTTAGAAAGTTCATCCCAAAAGAAATTTCAAAGAAAAAAAGAGAGACAAAGAAAAAAGAAAAATAAAATAAAAAAAAGAAAAATAGCAACAAAAGAAAGTATTGTTTTGAACTACGTTCGACCTGATTCTTGTCACCACAAGATACGAAGGTAGCCTTACGGTTCGGTCGCACCAAATAAAATATTTCATAATCCCACGAAGTCAAGAGTGGGGCAGTTTCTCTTAAAAGTTCCACTTCAAAGAAAAAAAATCAAATTCTCTTGTTTTAGAAATTGGGGCAGAAGTTTTGTTTCTATAAAAGACGGTTCCAAAAGTTGTAAAGTTATACCCCATTTTGTCTTAGTTTTAATTTGAGCCTTTATGATATCGTTTCTTTCTAACCCCGCCCAAAATCCACATTATAGTCCAAAAAAGACCTCCCAGATAATCTTTGAGAGTGCCGAGCTAGACATGCCAGGAGCATATGATGTTTTTACTTTGATCAATGCCTTGTCATCTACAGAATCAGAGGAAATAAGGAAAAAAAGAACAAAATGAGAGAGTCTTATCGGTGAAAACCATCACAGGCACCATAAGGTGACGACAAGTTGAGAGAAAGAACAAAATGAGAGAGGCTTGACGGTGAAAACCCTTCGGGCACTACAAGTCGAATAAGGACCGTGACTCAGAAAGGATAATCGGAGAATTGAAGCCCAATTTCACAGATCAGAGTACAAAAAGAGTTAAACATTAGTCTTGCTTGACAGATTAGGCCACTTAAGACAAAAGTGCATGTTCATTAGAGTTGGTATCCACATCTGATAAGTTTCTACTTTGTAATTTTCTTGTTAGATACCATCTCTTTCCATTGTCCCTCACTTTGTTACTTTTGCTTTGTTCACGTCCTCTTTTTGAGTCCGTCTGGTTAAGACAAGTGAGAAATGACTTCAAAATTTGCTACCAGCTTTCCAATTGCACAAAACGGAATCTGGCTAGCACATCAAATCGGCATAAGTCGAGAAAGAACAGTATGTGCACTGAGTTGGTAACAACCAACGTGCTTTGGGATTCATGTGAAATGCAAAGGTTCGGTAAATGTCAATTCATGAGCAAAGTGCAACATATAGAGGATATTGGGCTCGAATGGATCGGAGGTGTTTTCTGTGATAGGAGTTGACAGAAAATGGTTAGTCAATAACAAGCAAGGTCTTCCAAGTTGAAATCAAATTTATCATGGAAAGTGTAGAAGCAGTTGCCTTCAAGGTCAAGGCTACAAACCAACCACCATTTTTTAAACTCACAAGTTTTCTTTGTTTGAAACAGGGACGAAGGCTATGTTCATATCAAATCTTGGAAGCTTCATTATTTCAGGTGTAATGCCCCAATTCTGCTTACACAAAGGCTATTGAGAAGATCATACATCACCCCTAGGAGATGCACTTCCTAGTTTGGGTCATTTAAGTTCATTCCTAGGAGACGCACTTCCTAGTTTAAGTTATTGAAGTTTTTCCCCTAGGAGACACACTTCCTAGTCTGGGTCTTTCAGGATACACTTTTAGGAGACGCACTTCCTAAATTGAGATGTCACCCCTAGGAGAAGCACTTCCTAGTCTGGGTCTTTTAGTTCATTCTTTTAGGAGACACACTTCCCAAATTGAGATTTTACCCCTAGGAGACGCACTTCCTAGTTTGGGTCATTTAAGTTCATTCCTAGGAGATGCACTTCCTAGTTTGAGTCATTGAAGTTTCGCCCCTAAGAGACGCACTTTCTAGTATGGGTTTTTCAAGATATACTTTTAGGAGATGCACTTCCTAAATTAAGATTTTACCCATAGGAGATGCACTTCCTAAACTGGGTCATTCAAGTTATATTTTTATTTTAGGAGACGTACTTCCTAAATTGAGATTTTACCCCTAGGAGACATACTTCCTACTTTGGGTCATTTAAGTTCATTCCTAGGAGACACACTTCCTAGTTTGAGTCACTGAGATGTTAGCCTTGGGAGACGCACTTCCTAGTTTGGGTCATTTAAGTTCATTCATAGGAGATGAACTTCCTAGTTTGAGTCATTGAAGTTTCTCCCCTATGAGATGCACTTCCTAGTCTGGGTCTTTCAGGTTATACTGTTTAGGAGACACACTTCCTAAATTGAGATTTTACCCCTAGGAGACAAACTTCCTTGTCTAGGTCATTTAAGTTCATTCCTAGGAGACGCACTTCCTAGTCTGAGTCATTGAAGTTTCGCCCCTAGGAAACACACTTCTTAGTCTGGGTTTTTCAGGATATACTTTTAGGAGACTCACTTCCTAAATTGAGGTTTTACTCCTAGGAGACACACTTCCTAGTCTGGGTCTTTTAGTTTATTCATTTAGGAGATGCACTTCCTAAATTGAGATTTTACCCTAGGAGACACACTTCCTAGTTTGGGCCACTTAAGTTCATTCCTAGGAGATGCACTTCCAAATTTGAGTCATTGAAGTTTCGCCCCTAGGAGACGCACTTCCTAGTCTGGGTCTTTCAAGTTATATTTTGTTTTAGGAAACGCACTTCATAAATTGAGATTTTACCTCTAGGAGACACACTTCTTAGTTGGGTAATTTAAGTTCATTCCTAGGAGAAACACTTCCTATTTTGAGTCATTGAAGTTTCGCCCCTAGGAGACGCACTTCCTAGTCTGGATTTTTCAAGATATACTTTTAGGAGACGCACTTCCTAAATTGAGATTTTACCCCTAGGAGACGCACTTCCTTGTCTGGGTCATTTAAGTTCATTCCTAGGAGACGCACTTCCTAGTCTGAGTCATTGAAGTTTCGCCCATAGGATACACACTTCCTAGTTTGAGTCATTGAAGTTTCACCCCTAGGAGACGCACTTCCTAGTCTGGGTCTTTCAAGTTATATTTTGTTTTAGGAAACGCACTTCATAAATTGAGAATTTACCTCTAGGAGACGCACTTCTTAGTTGGGTCATTTAAGTTCATTCCTAGGAGACACACTTCCTAGTTTGAGTCACTGAAGTTTCGCCCCTAGGAGACGCAATTCTAGTCTGGGTTTTTCAAGATATACTTTTAGGAGACGCACTTCCTAAATTGAGATTTACCCCTAGGAGACACACTTCCTAGTCTAGGTTTTTCAGGATATACTTTTAGGAGACACACTTCCTAAATTTATATTTTATCCCTAGGAGACGTACTTCCTGTTTTGAGTCATTGAGAATTTTACCCCTAGGAGACGCACTTCCTAGTCTGGGTCTTTCAAGTTATACATTATTTTAGGAGACGCACTTCCTAAAGTGAGATTTCACCCCTAAGAGACGCACTTCCTAGTTTGGGTCATTTAAGTTCAGCCCTAGGAGACGCACTTCTTAGTTTGGTTCATTCAAGTTTCACCCCTAGGAGACGCACTTCCTAGTTTGGGTCATTCAAGTTTAGCCCTAGGAGACTTACTTCCTAGTTCGGTTCATTCAAGTTTCACCACTAGGAGACGCACTTCCTAATTTGGGTCTTTCAGGTTATTCTTTTAGGAGGCGCACTTCCTAACTTGACATTTCACTCCTAGGAGACGCAATTCCTAGTTTGGTTCATTCAAGTTTCATCCGTAAGAGACACACTTCCTAGTTTGGGACATTCACATTTTTTTAGCAGACGTATTTGCTAGTCGAAAATTTCTTGGTTTTACTCACAGGAGACGCACTTCCTAGTCGATTCTTTAATTTTACTCCCCTCATTGTATCCTTCATCAATAGCATAGGTGATTTATAGTTCTGCTAACAACTCATAAATCTTCCTAGTGCAAACTGGGATAGAAAAGTTTCTTTTGTTTTGTCTGTTTTGCTGTAGTAGCAGGCGCTCACCTGGAGAACGAGGGAAGTCATTTTAGAACTCAATTCAAGTTAGAAGTAGCAGAAGCTCGCCTCAAGAATGTGAGTCGACAATCCAAGATGACCAAAAGAAGAAGGCTCAATCCAGAATAAAAGGGAGAAAAGTGAATCCAAAATGCAGTAGCGGAGACAAGAGGTGGACTGCTCAAGACATGACTGAATTCATGAGAATTGCATGTCCAGTCTTGATCCGAATAAGCCGTGGAAGAATGAACTAACACCTGCAGCTAGCAAGCATCAAGGTTCAAATGAAAAGTCTGCATGAAAGCCATTCAGGACCCAAGATCAAGCTTCAAAAGACTTATAGATAGGAATCTTGTAACTCATAGCTGACAGGATTAGTTAGTCTTTTTCATTTTGATTTTGATGTAATAACGGGACCGCGGACCGGAGCCTTGACGGAACGTCGCCCGACTCTCGAACTCATCACTCCATCATTCTTTTTGAACTACACGCGACCTGATTCCCTTATAACCCGGGATATGTAGGTTGTCCAAAACCAGGACTCGGTTGCACCTTTTTCTTTTATTTTCTTCCTCTTTTGAATAATTATATGGTCAAAAATTAGTCACACGGCTCACTTTGTCTTTACCTGAAAACTCTTCATCTTTCCAAGCAAAGAGGGTCAACTGTGAGCACCTAATTTTTGACTATATTTGAGTTTTTCATCACCTTTTAGTATGTAAATATATTTTAAGTTTAATCTACATATTTTAGCTCTTATTTATTGTTTTATATATTTTATTTAAGAAAATTGAAAACAATTAAAAAGTCACATTTTTATCTTCATTTACAAAGAAAGAAAATGTTTTCCAAAAAATATATTAGTTTGATAAATAAATTTTGAGTGATTAGTATTTTATTTTTGTTATTCAAGTTTAGGAGTAGTATTTTTGTTTTCTCATTTATTAATAAATAAAGAAAATCAAAATCACAAAAAATGTTCAAATGGTCAAAACATGAGACCAACGGTCAATTACCCCAAACTCTGCCCAAACCCAATCCCTATTTTACCTTGTCCAAAGCCTAATCCCACTCCCTAATTCTATATACCTAACAGACCTAATAAGACCCCCACCTTAAGCAACACAAAAGAGACCCGCGCTTCCAAAAAACCGACGAGCGGCGCACCCCCCTCCCTTCTTCTTCTTCTTCTTCTTCTTCTTCAAGCTTTCTTCCTCAAAATCTCTTTAAATCATTTTGAACCATGAAAAGTGCAGCCATGTAAACCCACTCCCGTCAACTCACTGCTTCTTCGTCGCCTCGCCGGATTTCCACCATCTCCAGCCCGCTCGAAACAGCCCAAAAAAACACTATAAAACACCTTTAAATCATCCGTGATAGAGTGGTTCAACACCGTCGAGTTGGGTTCGAAGTCGCTTTGCCGTCGAGTTTGTATGTGAGGTTTCCGGGTAGGTTCGCGGTTCCTTCGAGGTCGTCGCTGTCCAAAGTTTCCTATCAACCTTTTGCTTTTCGATATCGACTTAGAGGCGTTGGTAAATCAAGCTCTGAAAGAAATTTTGGTTCCAATAAAGTGTTGTGGCTCAACATACTGCTTGTTTGGAAAATGTTTTGGATTTAGTTGTTTGATTTCAATTTCACCACTCTTCTTCATGTGAGAAACTCTCCCTTCCTTAAAATAATTATGCAGATTCATTCTCTTTTTTGTTTTTCTTTATGTGTGTGTGTGTGTGTGTTGTGTGTTTATTTGTTTCTTTGAAATGGGTACAACTTCTTTCTCGAGTTCTTTTAATATATTAAAGAGTTGATGCTTAAGTTTGAGTTATAGGTACAAGATTATTCGTGCGGTCACATCACTACCGTTAAAAGGATATTAGTAAAACTTTTATGGCATTAAAAAGGTTTGATTCTCTGTAATTAGTTGATTTAGGTGCATATTAATAAAATAATTATCATAGTTATGGGTACGGTTCTCGTGACATAACTATGGTACGTAATCCGAAATTCGAGTGCGCGTTTCACGCGACTTGACTATAACTTCAAACAATATTAAAACAAACACATTAAAAATTATGGGTGCGGTTCCAGTGACACGATTCACTATGTGTACAAAAATAGTAGAGTGTGCGACATCGCGGCTTGTTCAAACAATTTTCATAAATCATGTACCTTTTACAATTATTCTCAAATATAGGAAGTCAACTTATGAACATTGTAGTTCGCTTTAGGAGCAATTATCGAAATAATAAATCATCATGACTATGAGTACGGTTCCCATGGCATAGTCAAAGATACGTAATTCCCAAAATTCGAGTGCACAGTGGTGTGACTCGACCCCCAGCTTCAAATAATTAAAATAAATACATTGTGAATCACGGGCGCGTTTCACGTGGCGTGACTTGCAATGCGTATAAATAATTAGGCCAATTACTAAAGGCGAAGATTCACAAGTAGGTTTAAAATACGTAATAAATGAGACAACTAGGACAATTAATAATAGTTGAGCTACTGTGCTAAAACCACAGAACCCGGGAATGCCTAACACCTTCTCTCGGGTTAGCAGAATTTCTTACCCAGTCTTCTGGTTTTGCAGACTTTAAAACAGAGTCAAATTTCCACGATTTGGTATTTAAAATAAACCTGTAACTTGGGACACCATAAATTATCCCAAGTGGTGACTCTGATAAAAATAATAATCTCATTTCGATAATGTCACTTCAATTGGAAAAAACTCCCTCATCCCCCTTGGCGGGCAAAAGGAGGTATGACAGGTATAACCAATAGAAGACCGAAATAACGGAATGCCGAAATATCCATAACCAGTCAGATATTTCTGTAACGACCCGACCGATCGTTCTGAGCAATTTGCACTTTGCTCGGTAGTTTGAGGGCATAAGTATCTCCTTATGATGTATTATGAATTATGTAAATTGTTGGTTTTGGTTTTTAGATTATTCAGAATTTATTTGGAAGAATGATTCTCAGCTAGAAGCCTTAAATTTGAAAGGTTTGACCAAGTTTGACTTTTTAGAATTTTATCTTGGATTGGATTTATGATGGTTCCATTAGCTCCGTTGGGTGATTTTAGACTTAGAAGCGCGTCTGGATTGTGATTTGGAGGTCTGTGGTAGAATTAGGCTTAAATTGGCGGAAGTTGGAAATTTAGCAATTTTGGTCAGCATTGGAAAAAGGTATCGAGGTCGGAATGGAATTCCGGAAGTTGAAGTAGGTTCTTAGTGTCAATTTTGACGTGTGTGCAAAATTTGAGGTTATTCGGACGTGGTATGGTAGGTTTCGACGTCGTTGGCGAATTTTGAAAGTTTAGAAGTTCTTAGACTTGAATCCGAGGTTAATTTGGTGTTTTGGTGTGGTTTTGAGTGTTCTGAGGGTTTGACTAAGTTAGTATATTGGTATAGGACTGGTTGGGATCATTGTTTGAGGTCACGAGGGCCTCAGGTGTGTTTTGGGTGATTTAGCAGATTGGATTTTGAGTTGGAAGTGTTGTTTTCTGGTGTTTTGGATGGGGAGCTGCAGGTGCAAGAGTCGCAAGCGCGGTAGACTGAGCGCAGATGCGGAAAGGGCAGGTTGGAGCTTGAGCGTAGGTGCGCAGGTGATGGCCGCATCTGCGAGCCCCCAGGTACGATGCATGGGTCGCAGGTGTGGAAGCTGAGGAAGCTGGCGTTTAAGTGAAGACCGTAGGTGGGAGGTTCTTACCGCAGGTGCGCGGATATGGCCGCAGGTGCGGACCTGCTGGGCAGAAAACCCCAATTCGAGGTTTTGTTCTCCATTTTTTGAATTTTGGATTTGAGTAGCTCGGGAGAGAGGCAATTTTCGAAGGATTTCAAGGAGCAACGTTGGGTTAAGTGATTCTAACCTATAATGGTATAAATTTCATGAATCTATGGCTTTATTCATCATCTAGTTGGGAATTTGAGCTAGAAATTTGGGAATTTAGGGCTTGAAAATTGGAGAGTTAGATGTGACGATTTGAGGGGCCAAACAGTGTTGAATTTTGCTAAATTTGGTATGGTTAGACTCGTGAGTGAATAAGCTTTCTAGTTTTGTAATTTTTGTCGGGTCTCGAGGCGTGGGCCCGGGGGTGTGGGTTGAGTCGATTTCGGGATTTTAGTCTAATTTGATAGTTTTTCGTGTGGAATTCATTCCATCAGCGTTTATTGATGGTATCGTACTGGTTGTGAATAGACTTGGAGCTTTTAGAGGACGAGTCGAGGGGAGAGAGCATCCCGGAGTAGGAATTCTATGTTGTTAAGGTAAGTAACTCTTCTAAACTTAGTGCTGAGGGTATGAAACCCCGAGTTAGGTGTTATGTGATTGGTATTGAGGTGACGCACATGTTAGGTGACGGGCGTGTGGGTGTGCACCCTGTGAAATGAGACCCTATGGTTTCCATGGCCCAGTTTAGTGGCCCTATTTTGTCGATTTTTGTCGATAGTTGTGTTTTTACCACGTTATAAAGTAATTGAGCAGTCAATCATGCTAGATATCGTGTTTAGACTTTATGCCAATACTGTTGAGACCCATAGTGGTCGTTTCTTGTTGTTATTTCACAGAATTCATTGATATATTGTACTCAGTCATGTTCATGCATTCATATCATATCTCAGTCTCAGTTGTTAATTGTTGATACATCATATTCTTGTTGCCGGGCTAATTTCATGACACTGTGAGACCGTGAGTGAGATTGGAGAGATTGATGACTGAGTAAGGCCTAGGGCCTGGCTGTGAGGATATTGATACCATAGCACGTGAGTTGTCCGTGTAGCACATGAGTTGTCCGTGCGGATCCAGGTATTGATATTATAGCACGTGAGTAGTCTGTGGAGCACGTGAGTTGTCCGTGCGGATCTAGATATTGATATTATGGCACATGAGTTGTCTGTGCTGCACGTGAGTTGTCCGTGCTTAGTGCTTGGGCTGTAGGAGCCCCTCCGGAGTCTGAACACCCCCAGTGAGTGTAATCGACTATAAATGTGTGTGGAATGAGATACATGGCATTGCATGCACACATGACATACAGGCATTTGCATTCACGCATGACATATAGGCATAAAGATGTATTTTTCCTCATGTTATATAGTGTCACGTCATCCATGACTTATTATACACATTGACATGTGGGCTCGGAGAGGTATTTTATTTTTGTTATTTTTGTAAAGGAAATGAAACATCTTACTTATTGCTGAAAAGATTTTGGGAAAATTTTTAGTTTTCAAACTTACCTGTATTTCGGCATTTTGGCAAAAGATTTGAGTTCTCACTAAGATATTTGAAAAGCACGTCTATTTTCTGGAACTGTGAGCGAGTTGAGCATGTTACTTTTAAGATACTCTTTTTGATACTTGTATTACGATGTTGCGAGCAGTTGTAGAATACTAGTATTGGATCCGACCTAGTGTTAGCTCGTCACTGCTTTCAACCTAAGGTTAGGTTTGTTACTTACTCAGTACATGGGTCGGTTGTACTGATAGTACACTTCTGCACATTGCGTGCAGATGTTGGTTGTTGTTATTTCTATGCTCGATGATTGCGGGGCTTGAAGATGCACTGGCGTCCCTGTTGTAGCTGCCTCCTTTGTTCGGGGTAGCCCTAGATTATAAAACTCTGTTTATGTACTTTTCAAACAGACGATGTATTTATTTCATTGTTTGTTTGTAAACTCTATTTGTAGTAGCTCATGATTTGTACTACCAGTCCTTGGGAAAACGTAATGGATTTAGATAATTTATTTTGTCTAATTGACTTATTAACATTATTGAAACTGGATAGTTATTAGTTGACTTACCTAGCGGGTTGGATTAGGTTCCATCACGATCAGCGAATTTTGGGTCGTGACAATTTCGGTGGGAATCTCTGCACGTATCAATAAAGAACCGGCTCCACCACAGACGCTATCGAAATTCGGGTCGCAGACCCAACTGACGCTAATTCACATGTGGCTATCGAAAAGAACTTGCCAACCGATCCCAAAAATAACTTTTGCGGTGGAGCCCGATCAGCGGCTCAAAATACGCAAAACAATGGTGAAGACGAGATTAGTTTAAGAGTGATCTTTGAAATGTTACAAGCTCAACAAGTGGCGATAACCCAGCTACAAAACCAAGGCCTTTTCCTCTGCAGTCCGATAACAAAATGTCAAACTCTCAATCAGCACCCCTACACGTTGACAACGAGTCCGGTCATCTAGGTGAAAATAACAACATAACGCCCAATAATGAGGTACAGCCTGTCGATCCGGTAGAAATTCCGGTCGCAGACCCTATTGACGCTAATTCACATGTGTCTATCGACATGAACCTGCCAACCGATCCTGAAAATAGCGTCTGAGGTGGAGCCCGATCAGCGGCTCTAAATACGCAAAATGTTGGTGGAGACGGGATCAGTTTAAGAGTGATCTTATAAATGTTACAAGCTCAACAAGTGGCGATAGCCCAACTACAAAACCAAGGCCTTTTACTCTGCAAACCATGAGACTTTTACCTTTTATAAAATTGTACCTAAAATAGGACTCTCCTACTATGTAAAGGGGAGTCTGATTACTTGTAAAAGACATGGTAACATGCATTCCAAAGTAATATATTGTTACTTTTAATTATTATCTTGTGATTCTGCTGATATCGATAAAAGCACTTTTGGCTCGAGGGTGGCTAACCTCCCAAGGCTAAGATTGTTGAACTCGTGTGGTTTGCATTTACTTTCACATTGTTTATTTCAATTACAATTTTATTTCTCATTTTGTATCAAGTTAGACGACGCATACTTAAAACCACGTACAAATCCAATTATTATCCGATTTTGAGGGTATATAGTTTGGCGCCCACTGTGGGGTCTAAGGATAATAGTGGTTATTTGATACAAATCTCCATAACAAACACTACTTTACACTTTCTCTTTGAAGTGTATTTGATTCCAGGTTAAAACACAAAATGCCAAACTCTCAATCAGCACCCCTACACGTTGACAACAAGTCCGGTTATCAGGGTGAAAATAACAACATAGCGCCCGCTAACGAGGTACCGCCTGCCGATCCAGTCGAAATTCTGGTCGCATACCTAATTGACACTAAATCACATGTGGCTATCGACACAAACCTGCCAACCGATCCCGAAAATAGCGTCCGCGGTGGAGCCCGATCATCGGCTCAAAATACGCAAAAGGTTGGTGGAGACGGTATTAGTTTAAGAGTGATCTTCGTAATGTTACAAGCTCAACAAGTGGAGATAGACCAACTACAAAAGCAAGGCCTTTTCCTCTGCAGCCCGAAGTTGGACCTCAGCCGAAGTCAATTATGCCCGGGCAGTCTCATTTTTCGAGGCCAAGCGGTCCATATTTCTTTTTCATTCTTCAGCCTCGTCCTTTATTGCATCGACCTCCACCTGGAGCTGCTCGATCTGGTTAAATTTATTTTGAACCTGCGGGTTCGGATCGTTAGCCACCATGTCTGACTCATCGTCACTAACTTCAAATACTCTTCTTACCTGCTCGACCATGTCGGCATGCTCCTTTCGAGCCATCTCTAGCTCAGTTTGGAGTGTCTCGCTGAGAAGTTTGTAAGCATCCCTTTTCTTAGTGAGCCCTCGAGTCTCGGACTCATGTTGGTTTAACTCTTCCCGATATCGCAGAAAATTCTCGTGATGAAGCACCGAGGCTGCAAGCACAAAGAAAAAAGTTACGATTGTTTGCAACTTAACCTAAGTACATAATAAAGAGGCATTCAAAGTTACGCGATTTAACGCCAGTTGTGCTTCGTTGAACATGCACCATTTATTTTGGTTTGATCCTCTTCTGTGACCAGACACCGAAGATAACTGGTAACCCCTACGGGGGAAGAAAGGACCCGGGCATCCTCCGAAATAGACATAATGATCGACCGCTTCCGGTCAGGATTCGCACTCAGAGCTGGGAACTGGTCGACTAGTTTCGGACTAGAGGAAGGCTCGTTAGTCCCCGAAGAAGAACTCTTCCTTGGCATCGGTAAGTCACCCAACCCGGTGACGTCCTCTTTGGCAGTGGAATCTAGACCGTCAAAAAGTTGCGAAAGGGGTATGACACCCCTTGGGGCCCTTCATTGAGGTGATAACGTCTGAGCCTCGTTGATCATGAAGTCAGTAAATGAAGGCGACTCAGAAAGATCTATCACTCCAAGTACATCCTTCGGGGTATTGTCCTTTTCCCGAGAAGCACCGGCCGAAGTCTCCTTATCGGCCTCCCTAACTTGAGGCAAAAGGCCTCGCCCCTCTCTCGTTCGGAGGCCTCGGCCACTGCCTCTTCATCAACCCCTCTGATTCAGGGAGATTCAGTGTCGCTTCTCTCTGGTTCAGGGGTCCTTCTTCCCTCGAACTGCGGCCGCACACGGGCCACAAATTCAGAGGCTTCTTCTTCTTCTTCAGACTCATCCCTCAACTGGTGGAGTGAGTCTGTTGGGATCTATCAGGTGCTGGTATTTTCTTTGGATTTGCTCACCACCCTCCTTCTCGATTTTTTCTTCTCTGAGTTCAGAGAGCTCGGGGCATTTTTTCTCTTTTTCTCCTCACCCTGTTTCGGAGCAGGGGACTTAGAGGGGCAATCCTCGCCACCAGATGGAGGCCTTATTGCAACATCCTTGGGAAGACCTGCAAAGAAAAAAGAAATGAGTAAGGGCTCAACAATACGAAGGAAACCTAAGTGTTGTCCACTCAAAAACAGAATCTCATCGTGAGAATGGGCCTCCGACTGGCCTTTCGAAAGCTCGCGCCATGCGCGCTCGGAATATGGTTTCTGCGATACAATGCCCTCGACCCACTCCTTGAGCCAAGGAACTGCATCCCACATCCGAGTAACAGTTGCACCACCACAAAACATTAAAGAGAAAGGAGGAAAAGGAAAAACGAAGAACAAAATCTTGAAAGCAAGGTTATACTTACGTGTCATGTTCCACTTCTCAGGAAATGGCATATGCTCGGCCGAGATTAAATTCGAGATATTCACTCGGACAAATGGCCTAACAGCCTCGATCCTGATCTTCGTCGATGCTCGAGAACGGGACCTTACTAGCCCGACGAGCAAGCTTGATTAGTCCCCCTCGATAAAGTCGGGGACTATATAAGCATATGAGATGGTCGAGGGTGAAGGGATACCCCTCGATCTTGCTTACGATAAAATGGAGGAGAATTACTATCCTCCAAAAAGAAGGGTGGATTTGACCAAAGGTCACCTCGTACCTCTTACATAAGGCAATAATTATCGAGTCCAAGGGACACAGCGTGAAGTGATAAGTGTAAGTACTTAAAAATCCCTCCACGTGAATGGCTTCCTCAGGCTTGGGGACCACTACGTGCTTATTAGCCCTATTGAAATCTTTCTTGACCTCGGAAAAGACGTCGTCGATGATCGAGAAAATATATATCGAAACTGGGTCAAACTGACCTGGTATCGATGAGGGCTTCTCGGTCTTAAAATAAGCACCGTTCGGGCACCCCCTGGGGATGAACATTTTCAAAAGAGGTTCTGGTTCCGGTTCCTCGGTAGCAGCAGACGAAACATTTTCCTATACAGTCGGTAGCGAGGTAGAGAGAGTTTCTTTTTGGGGAACGAATTTTGAAGTCTTCGCCATCTCTTTGGTAAATGAAGAAAAGAGAAGAAGTTTAAAGATTAACCTTGATGGTTGAGGATAAAAATAGAGCTGAAGTTCTTGTGAAAGGATTTTAGAATAGCCAGAAATTTAATGTTGGAAAGTGTTGAAATTTCTAAGAAACAGGAGTAGAGAAGATTTGGATGTAAAGTTTGAATGAATGAAGAAGTAGATATTTATAATTTCCAAATGACGGTTCAAATCCAGAAGTGGCCGACCAGCAACTGACGAGCATTTAATGCCATTAAGACGTGACTGACAAACGTTTCATTTATTTTGTCGTTTCTGATATGAAGTACCGAGGAGAGAATCAGAAGCTCATATCGTTTCTCGTCATTTACTCTCCGAAAAATAAGAGGACTATCTGTATACATTCAAAATATGGCTCGACTATTGCACGATAGATCGAGCTCGGAATGTGAAGGGTTGTAGATCGACCCCGAGTCTCATCAAACCAGAACACGAGGTGAGAATGTACGTCGTGAAGAACATTGAGCTCGTAATCCCGAAATCGACCCTAATCCCGAATAAGCTCGAGAAAAATATTGCTGGTATAACCAACAGAAGAACAAAATAACGCAAGGCCGATATATCCATAACCGGTCGAATATTTCGGCGGGAATCTCAACACGTATCAATAAAGAACCGACAAATCAGCAAACCAGGAGATTTTTGAAAGACATGGTAACACACATTCCAAAGCAATACATTGTTATTTTTAATTATTATCTTGTGATTCTGCTCTGGCAGCGATAAAAGCACTTTTGGCTCGAGGATGGCTAACCTCCTTAGGCTAAGGTTGTTCAACTTGTGTGGTTTGCATTTACTTTATCATTGTTTATTTAATTCGATTTCTCATTTTGTATCAAGTTAGATCATGTTGCGTTTTTATTAAGGGGTGTGAATGGGAAATGGAAGAGGTACCTTTTGGATTGCACCTCTTCATCTCACCCTTTGATTGTCTATAAATTTAGAGGCTTGGCCTCATTTTTCAAAAATAGGAAAATCTGAAATTATCTCCTCTCTTTCTACTTTGTTGCATTATTTTTTTTTTAAATAAACATAAGGGTCAAGTGTGATTTGCTCTGTTCTTTGAGTTCGTTGGTATCCTGCAGTTTGTATTGCCACTGTTGCAGGAAGGTTTATTCTGTTTCATCCTGGGAGGATTTAATCCATTACCTTGGCAACTTGTGAGGGGGTTAAAATTCCTTAAGGACACACAAGGAAATTGTGGACTCGGAATATTTCTTATGTTTACAGATTTTCTGTTTCTTCTAACACTTCTCTGATTTTCTGATTTTGAATACAGTAATACCAACAATCTTAAGGAATTTTTATTATATTGTTAGTGAACGAGGCCAGAATTGGTAAAGGAATTCCTTGGTGATTATGACTAATGCATAGGGTATCATGTTTCATGTTCAATCCAACCAGTAAAGTGGATTGATATGTAATCCTAATACAAGCCATTCGTACTTTACTGCATATGTGAAGAAGGGAAATAAATCAGAAAGGTTATGCATATAGGATCATGCCGATTCAATTTCTGAAATCAAAAGAGTGAAGTAGAACTATACTGCAACGGCCTTTCTCACTTTGTAGAACACCCCAGGGTTTCAAACATTGCCTTTCCTCTCACAAATTGAACCGCGAGGAAAGAATGTGCCTTTCGTTCGATCTGATTTATTCGTCATGTCTCTGTCTTGGAAATCCTTTCACAGTGATACCAACAACATTAAGGAAATTTAAGGTGATGGTTAATAGAGAACAGGTAGAAGTGCGGTTCTCGCTAGCGACGCTCCGTTACTTTGGAGGTTTACTATGAAATTTTGACTTGGTCTTAAATAGTTCGTTTAACCAGCCATGATAACGTATACTTTCTTTAAGGAATACTGACGGTTAGTCTCCTTAATTTCATGATTTTCTTCTACATGGAAAAGGTTTGGAAGTATTTGGCCTTGGAAACTTGGGTCTGGACTTGGCTGCCAGATCGGCCATCAATTTACTTCAACACCCATTGCTTCCTTGGTTCATATTTATTAATTGTATATTTATCATCATTTTTTTTCAACATGTTGCTTTATGTATAGTTTGTGAGCATAGCAACCGAGAAAGTTTGTGCATTGGGATAACAATCAAATTTGACCTTGAAGCACTACGGCTAAGGGCCAAGGCACATCTCGGTTGATCTAAAAGTAATAAAGCAAAATAATGATGGTTCCTACTTGTCTCATTTTTTGTAGTGCCGGTTCTTATAAGTCACATGTGATGGAAAGAACATAATAGGGAGTATTTGAAATTAGAAATCCGTTGTTTATGACTTTCTTAAAATTAAATACTATCTCTAACATTGTATATGCTTTTTGTGTTGATTCAACGAATCATTAAAGGGAGATCTACATCCTAGTTCCTTCTCGAAAAATTAAATTGCTATCACTTTGGAAGTAATTAAAGTGATGACTCATGGAGAAAGTTGCAAAATTGGGTTATGTTTTCTTTAACTTTACTTATGTGTTTCTATATGTTACTGCTCTAGGTGACATTTAATGAAGTTCAACTTCTACCAATAATAGAGTATAGACATTTCATAGATGTGATGATCTCAAAATATATTCTATTTGCAAGCATAAGAATAACATATGTTCTATATGTTTAAAGGTTAATTTTGTTATTCCTTTGACCAAGTGAAAAGCTATTTGTAGTTGATATGCAATTTGATAACATGCAGTATATTGAAGGAAGTAAGATATGAATCAGCCTTGCACTAATACTTGAAAATATACTTGAGATCATAAATATAATATATGTAAAGATGAACATATATGTGTTTGATTAGAGAAAGAGATCAAACTGTTTAAAGTGTTATAATGGTTTAGTTGGAAAATCATTTGGAAAGGGAATTAAAATTCTCATCATTTTCTACACCCTTTATGGAGAATGAAATCTTTGTGATTTTCTACTCCTACTTCGAGATTAAAATCTGCGTGATTTTTTACTCGTTCGTTGAGATTAAAGTCTTCGTGACTTTCTACTCATTTGTCGGAGATTAAAGTCTTAGTGACTTTCTACTCGTTTTGGAGATTAAAATCTTAGTAATTTTCTACTCTAATTTATTATTCGATTTGAAGATTAAAAACTTCATCGTTTATTAAATTTGATTGTGTCACATATTACTCGGTTTGAAGATTAAAAACTTCACCGTTTATTAGATTCGGTATCAGATATTACTCGGTTAGAAGATTAAAAACTTCACCATTTATTAATTCTGATTGTGTCAGATTGGTTTGAAGATTAAAAAACTTCACCATTTATTCTGGCTCTGTCGTGTCACAAACAACGGTTCTTGTGGTTAGCTCTACAAAGCAATAGGGGCATTGAATATGAATCTCCTTTTAAATAAATATGTTTGGAATAATAGAATTATTCACCAAACGATCGCTCCTTAGTCACGTCAATCTATGAAATTGCGGGAAGAAAGAATAGAATGTTAAAGGAGATGATGAATCTCTTGCTGATAAGTTCTGATTTATACTAGAACTTATGGGGGTAGTTATTCTTACAGCTAACTGAATACTCAATCGAGTTCCCCATAGTAAAACGCAATCCATTCCATATGAAAATGGAAAGGAAGGAAGCCCAACTTAAATATTTTAAAGTGTGGAGGTGCTTGGCTAAAGTGAAAGTTCCTAAACCCAAGATGTCAAAAATCATGTCGGAAAATATTGATTGCATTTTCATTGGATATATGCAAGAAATAGAAAGACATATCGTTTTCTGGTTCATAAATCAGAAAATTCTGACATTGATACAGTAATTGAATCAGATAATGCTGAATTATTTAAGAATATTTATCCGTATAAAAGGTAATGTGAGTCGTCTAGTGAAATATCAAAGCGACCTTGGGAAGAAGCAAAGGAAAGTACACCTAATGAAGTAAATCCAAGACGTAGTAACCATCAAAGGACAACTACTTCCTTTTAACCAGATTTTCTGACATTCTTGTTAGAAAATGAGCTTCAAACTTTGGAAGTAGTTATGTCTTCCTCGGAAAGAAGCAGCCAATAGTGAGACAAAATTCATATTAAGTAATATACTTGGGAAAATAGTTGATCAACCTCCAAGAAATAAACCTTTGGGTTCTAAGTGGATTTTCAGAAGGAAAATGAAAGTTGATGGTACTATTGACAAATAGTTGGCAAGATTATTTGTCAAATGGTTTAGACAATGAGAATGTCTTGACTATTTTGACATACACTCGTCGGTTACGAGTATTGCATACATATGAATGTTAGTAGAATTGGCTACAGTATACTGTCTTGAAATCCATCAATGAATGTGAAAACATCCTTCTTAAATGGAGATTTGGAGGAAGAAGTTTATATGGAACAACCTGAAGGGTTCGTGGTTCCTGGAAAAGAAAGAAGGTGCGTCAACTTGTTAAGTCACTTTACGGACTAAAACAAGCACCCAAACAATGACATGCGAAATTTGACCAATTAATATTTCCATGTGGATAACAGAAAATGCATAAGATATTTGAAATGTGGGGGCATTTAGCTTAAGCATGACAGAGCCAATATTATACATGATGTCACAAATAGTGGAAATCAATATGGTAGTTGGTACACTCATTTTTTTTGTTCAGTCCTAGTGAAGACTAGTTGAGTGAAACTACCAATTCTGAAATTGGTCACTTGCATTTTTCAAAAGATTGTTTCTTTCTTGAAAATTTATATTGTTTAACTCGTTTATGAAAGAATGTCACTTCAAAGGTTGCGACTTTTCATGAAAGTGCGTTTGTATGTTTTGTATAAACATGATCATTCATCAATGAATGTATTAATGCGTTGGTCTATAATCAGGTGAACCAACAGATGAACATGACCAAAATTCATTGCAAGTTGGATTTGTTTCATGAATGAAAGTGCTATAATATGCATATCATATAGACGTATGAATAAATATTATACAATTGCTTGAAAATGGCGGAATGATTGCGAAATNGACGCCAATCATTACTGCTATTGTTATAATATATTATTGCTACTTTAAAGTGTAGTCAATAATATGATATGCAATAGAATGTCGAGACGCATTAGTCTACGACATATGGAAGTTCGCATTGAACTTTCATGACGATGAAACGAGTCTTGAAATGTACTCAAATTATGCTTTGCACTACAATAAGTATCCCGCGATAATAGATGGGTATAGTGATGCAAATTAAATCCTTGATTCAACCGATTCTAAACAGTCGGTGGAGCAATATCTTGAAAATCGTCCAAACAAATGTACATTGACCGCTCTACAATGGAGGCTAGGGTTATAGCCTTAGACAAGGCTGGTGAAGAAGCTGAATGGCTCCGGATTTTCTTCAAAGATATTCTATTTGGCCTAAACCTTTGGCACCTATTTGTATGCATTGTGATAGTCAAGCGACAATAGGCAGGGCTGGGAGCTTATGTATAACAGAAAGTCTCGTCAGATATGACGAAGACATAAAACCGTTAGACAACTACTTTCTAGTAAAATTATCACTATTGATGGATAATATGGCGGATCCGCTTACAAAAAGCCTAAATAGAGAGGGAGTTGAGAAATCATCTAAGAGAATGGGACTATGGCCAAGGACAAGTCATCATGGCGGTAACTCTACCTAGAATTTTGGATATTTCGAGATCTAGGTTCAAGGAGCTCAAACAAAGTTGTGATTGACCGATTCAACATTGTCAAAGTAAAATCTTTGGTCCCTTCTCGTGATGAAAATAATGTTCAGTAACAAGGATAGAACTTTACACGTTCTTTAATGATTACCTAAGTTTGATGTGGTATCAATATAAAGGATTACACGTTTAGGAATCACCTAAGTAAGTGTGAAGTGGAAGCCGCTTCAATGAGAATTCTGTAAGGCCAATTCTCTACGCACTTATGAAACCAGGCGGTGTTCATGGCTGAAACGAACACAACAATGAGAACCAAAAGACGGCTAAGGGTTAATTGTGTGACTTATGGTTGTCTAGGTATACACCAAAGCTCGACGGTTCAAAGATATCAAATCTACCGATTGACCGAGTATATCCGACATAAGTTCACTACGGAAAGTTCAAAGGGAAACCTACTTATCCAGATGCGATTAGTCTTTAATTGCGAATCACACAGTATTTTCATGCATATTTTTCCAAATATGTCCATTCCCCATTCATGTGGGGGGTTGTTGCGTTTTTATTAAGGGGTGTGAATGGGAAATGGAAGAGGTACCTTTTGGATTGCACCTCTTCATCTCACCCTTTGATTGTCTATAAATTTAGAGGCTTGGCCTCATTTTTC